>JAJONR010001863.1:0-83397 GCA_029582245.1 Solanum etuberosum | reverse complement strand
CGAAAATGTCTTTTAGAACCCGATATGGACATTTTGAGTTCTTAGCGATGTCGTTTGGTTTGACTAACGCTCTGGCGGCTTTTATGGATTTGATTAATAGGGTAGTTATACAATACCTTGATATGTTTTTGATTGTGTCACCAATTGAGGGAGAAGGAAGTTGATATTCCGAAAATGTCTTTTAGAACCCGATATGGACATTTTGAGTTCTTAGCGATGTCGTTTGGTTTGACTAACGCTCTGGCGGCTTTTATGGATTTGATTAATAGGGTAGTTATACAATACCTTGATATGTTTTTGATTGTGTTCATTAATGATATATTGATCTATTCAAGGAGTGAGGATGAGCACCTTGATCATTTGAGGATTGTGTTGTGAATTCTCAAGGACCAACAACTCTTTGCAAAGTTTAGCAAATGTGAATTTTGGTTAAGGTCTGTGGCTTTTCTTAGTCATATTGTTTCAAGTAAGGGTATTGAGGTAGATCCTAAGAAGACGGATGTGGTCAAGAGTTGGCCTAGACCTCTAACCCCTTCAGATATTAGAAATTTCTTGGGTTTAGTCGGTTACTATAAAAGGTTTGTTCAAGGGTTTTCATCGATTGCCTCTCCATTGACGGCGTTGACTCAAAATAAAGCTAAGTTCATATGGTCTAAAGCATGTGAGAAGAGTTTCAAGAGTTGAGGGATAGACTTACTTCCGCTCCGGTGTTGACTTTTCTTGAAAGGACAGATGGTTTTGTTGTTTATTGTGATGCCTCAAGAATTGGACTAGGAGGTGTACTTATGCAAAATGGGAAAGTTATCGCCTATGCTTTAAGGCAACTTAAGATTCACGAGAAGAATTATCCAACCAATGACCTGAGCTAGCGGCGGTTGTTTTTGCCCTACAGATTTGGAGGCATTACTTGTATGGTGTTCATGTGGATATTTTTACCGACCATAAGAGTTTGCAATATGTGCGTAATCAGAAGGATTTAAATCTTCGCCAAATAAGGTGGCTTGAGTTATTGAAAGATTATGACATGAGTGTTCTTTATCACCCTGGTAAGGCAAATGTGGTGGCAGATGCTCTTAGTCGGTTATCTATGGGAAGTGTTGCTCATATTGAAGAAGATAAGAAGAAGTTGGTTCGAGATTTTCATAGATTGGCCCAGTTGGGTGTTCAGGTATTAGACTCTACCAAGGTAAGTGCTATGGTTCACAATAGTTCAGAATTGTCTTTTGTTGTGGATGTGAAAGCCAACAAGGTCTTGATCTTACTTTGGTTGTATTGAAGGAAGCGGTGCTTAAAAAGTTCGTAGAAGCTTTCTCCCAAGGGGGAGATGGGGTACTTAGATATCAAGGTCGTTTGTGTGTTCCTAATGTTGATGATTTGAGGGAACATATCTTGTCAGAAGCCCATAGTTCTCGGTATTCCATTCACCTGGGAGCCACCAATATGTACCGTGATTTGCAGGAGATCTATTGGTGGAATGGGATGAAGAAGGATATTATGGAATTTGTGGCTAAATGTCCTAATTGCCAACAAGTGAAAGCTAAGCATCAGAAACCGGGAGGTTTTTCCCAAGACATTAGCATTCCTACTTGGAAGTGGGAAGATTTGAATATGGACTTCATAGTCGGATTGCCACGTACCCGGCGACAATATGATTCGACTTGGGTCATAGTAGACCGAATGATAAAATTGGCTCATTTTATTCCCGTCAAGATTTCTTATACAACGGAAGACTATGCCAAGTTGTTATAGAGGGAGATGGTAAGGTTGCATGGAGTGCCCTTGTCCATTATCTCCGATCGAGGTACCTAATTCACTTCTCTGTTTTGGAAATCTTTCCAAAAAGGCCTCAGTACTAGTGTTAAACTTAGCACGGCCTTTCATCCCCAAACCGATGGGCAAGCAGAGCGTACTATCCAAACTTTGGAAGATATGTTAAGAGATTGTGTGATTGACTTCAAGGGTAATTGGGATGATCATTTGTCTTTGATTGAGTTTGCCTATAAGAATAACTATCACTCAAGTATTGGTATGGCTCCATTTGAGGCATTGTATGGTAGGAGGTGTAGGTCTCCTATAGGCTGGTTTGAGGTGGGTGAAGTTGCCCTAATAGGTCTTGAATTGGTACATGAGGCTATAGAGAAAGTTCGACTCATTAGAGAAAGTTTGAGAACAGCCCAAAGTCAACAAAAGTCATATACCGTTGCTAGAAGAAGAGATCTTAAGTTTGATGTTCATGATTGGGTTTACTTGAAAATCTCACCCATGAAGGGTGTAATGAGGTTTGGTAAGAAAGGGAAGCTTAGTCCCCATTAGGTCGGCCCATATCAGATTTTGAGACATGTTGGTAAGGTTTCTTATGAACTTGAATTGCCTAATGAATTGGCATCGGTGCATCCGACCTTCCATGTCTCTATGTTGAAGAAATGTGTTTCAGATCCGACATCTATAGTTCCCTTAGAAGGTTTGGGAGTTAAGAAGAATCTTTCTTATGAAGAAGTTCCGCTTGAGATTTTAGACCGACAAGTTAAGAAATTGAGGAACAACGAAGTTTCTTCCATAAAAGTGTTATGGAGGAATCATTTAGTTGAGGGTGCTACTTGGGAGGCCGAGGCCGATATGATGTCCCGATATCCTCATCTCTTTCCTTCTACTCCTACTCTTGCTTGAGGTAATGAGCTCCTCATGGTTTACTCTTTTGGTATCATGTGTTTTAGATATTCCAATGATTTCCTTATTTATGCATATTCATGAAAAGCTTATGTTTTGAGAAAATGAGTCAACTTGATTGATTTCTACATGTTTATGTGCATTTGAGTATGCATTGCATATAGACTACATGATATGATGTTTTGAACATGCTTTAGCTTGGAGTTGATGTTTTCTCTTGGGATATATGCATTTGAGTATGAGTTGCATATGGATTTCATGATATGATGATATGAGTATGTTTTAGCTTGGAGTTGATGTTTCCTCCTCGGATATGTGCATTTATGTGATTGCATGCATGATGGGCTGCTAGTTTTGAGTCTTTCCTTTCATAAGATGATTAGAATCTTATTCGAGGATGAATGTTCCCAAGGGAGAGATAATGTAACACCTCGGAATCTAGTAGACTAAGCAAGGGGCTAAGTAAGAAGTCACAAGCCAAGGATTTGAGCCTGAGTACCCTTCAGAAATGCCCAGACGAGTCGTGTAGGGCACCACGAGGCATGGTGTAGCCCATGGTGGCTCACAGAGTTGAGCCAAGAAAGGATCCCCTCCCATGAGCACCTTGACGGCTCGTTTTGAGCATCATGGCGCATGGTGCTGGCCGTGAAGGGGAGGCAGTAGCTACCCTAATGGTTGCCCCTCCACATGAGCCACTTGACGGCTCGTGAAGGCCAAGACGGATCGTGGAGGGGGGTTGTGAAGGAAGGGGGTTTTGGGGTGGTTTGCCAAGCCACTGGTCAAGGACCACACCTGCCTCAACGGGCCATGATGTCCTTGACGGCTCGTGGAGCCTGGCTTGTGGGGCTGCGTTAGCTGTAAGTTAAGGGGCAGTTGGGTCTTTTCAAGATTTTTTTAAAACAATACTATGTCGTTTTACCCATGCCTAGGACCCCTATATAAGTGATTTTAACCCCAAATTCAACCCATTCAAGTCATTCTCCTAAAAAAAATTAAAAGAAGACCAAGTTCTTTCTCTCCCAAAGATATTTCTCTCTCTAGTTGTTGAAGAATAAGATTCAAGCTACGGTTCAAGGTCAAGTCTCCATTCTTCAATTGCTTTTGGGCTTTGATAGCAAGTTATGATAGCTTTTCATCCATGGAATCCTTGCATCCATGGAGCCCCCGAATTCTCCCAATTGAAAAGTAGAAATTCCCCAATATGAGTTACGGTTTCTCCAAGGTTTTGCGTCTTTATGAATGTTTATTCAATTGACTGAATTATGATTAATGATGCATGAATTGAGAGAATTCTATGCTTTTATGATAAAATTCCATGTACCCATGCTTAACCCATGTTTCTAAGAGGAAAGTGATTTAAAAAATAGGTTTTACTCTTTGAAAGGAGAATTTATGGATTTATGTGTATTCTTATAGGATAAATAAGATATGATATAAATTTCTTTGAGATTGAAGCATATGTGATGATTTATGATAAGAATTGCTTTGAGAGTGAAGCATATGTTATTAATTGTTGATTATTGATGTGATTGTTGTGGAAGGGATTTTCCCACATGATTCCTTATGTATGAGTGTGAAAGGCTTTTCACGTTGAATGATTCTAGGCTGAAAGGATTTCTCACCAAAAATGAATCCAAGTTAAGGAACTATGAAATTGATGAGGCTAGAAGTGATTACCCATGACCTCTAAATGAGAAGGATAAGAGGCGATTACCCATATTCCTTAGAATAGGACAAGAGGCGATTACCAACGTTCCTATAATGCAAGTTGGACAAAAGGCGATTACCCATGATCCCAAAGTAAGAAGGACAACAGGCGATTACCCATGATCCTTTATAATAAGGCTAGAGGTGATTCCCCATGTCCTTAAAAAGATAAGATATGATATGTTATGATAGGTTATGAGCTTTTTGAGTTTGCCTACCATGATGAGGAAGACTAGAGGCGGTTACCTATGTCTTGACTAAGGATGAATGAAAGTTACTTCAAGAAGTACTCCTTACATGTAGAGATAATTTATTATGTGCATTGATTATGCTTTATGACTTATGTTGTCTAACATTTATGTTATATTTATGCATGCCATCATATTTAGTATAATTTTTTACTAACGCATACTCTTGCCTACATTTCTTATCCAAATGTAGGGTCCGGCGTTCCCGATTCTCATCTCTGTGGCTAGGATCTATAGTAGAGGAAAATTTGAAGATTGGTGAGTCCTCATTCGTCCGGGGATTTGATCACTACTTTTATTATGTTGTTTTCATTTGAGTTTTTTGCATTGATGTACGGGCTACATCTCAAGATTCTATTGTATTAGATGGTTTTTGAGAGAAGTATTTTAGACTTCTGCTTTGCAATTAAAAACTTTGGTTATGTTGAATTAATGTTTTAAATCTTGTCGATTTCTATTAGCTTGACTATGAAAGCTAAGTGGCTTGTATAAGGCCTCTCGGGGTCTTGTACGACATGTTACATCTAGGGGGTACCCCTGGGTCATGACAACACCGTTATAAAATTTAGAGATAATGGTCAAAAACACTCATGAAGTAACACTTTTGCAAGTCTCTTATCTGACTGTCATCAACTAGCTATCAAAACACATCTCAAAATTAATGAGTCAGTTGCCATTAGGACGAAATTTTAAGCCTAATTAACTTGGCACACAACCTTTTGTGATTGTATTGAGACACTTAGTCTGGTAAGTTTCGAGGTTTGATTTGATAAATAGCTAACTATAGTTAAGATGGAAAACGCAAACATTTTACAGTTAAACGTATGAAACTCATGAAAAAAGTAATGCTACAAGTATATTTTTTACTTACTCAAACACACGTGACCTACAAATTACATAGAACAGAAACACCCAAAAACTTTCCTTGTTTGAGGAGGCCAAAGATTGCTATCATTTTGTGGATTACAACCATGTTTTATACGATCCCTCCACTCCAAATTTTTTTATTTTTCTTACCAACAGAACTCCAAAATATCAACACGGATTCACTAGCACTATAGTTGTCTTTACAATACTTTACTTTTTCTTCCGTTGGCAATTCAAAGAACTTTTGTGTTGCATCTTTCAAATCTTCAAGAACTTCAATTGGGATCCCATGATTGATGATTTTGAATCAACCACACTTGCTTGCTGCTTCTTAAATTGATTTTTAAATCATCAAAATTTGATAAGTCAATTGTTGGGATTGATTCTTGATTGTCAATTTGGGATTTTTCTAGTCTGTGTTCTTTTGGTTGAATACATTGATATGGGATAATTTCAAGGCTTCTGTCTACTGGGACTTTTAGTTCATTTGCTTTCTTGATAACAAAATCAAGTATGTCATCAATTGGTTCAAATTTTGATGAAGTCATTTATGTGTTGAATCTTGATGAGTGTGTCCTAATGGAAGAAGAAAATTTGGGGTTTGTTTTATGGTGGGTTTGAGAGGGGTGTGGGGGGGTAGGTAGGGGAGAAGGGGATTGTCTATGAAATGATGGAAGAAAAAGATTTGGGGTTTGAGGAGGGAGGGGTGTTAGGGTTTAGCCCTGATTTTCTTACCTTATTCGAAATTTATTTTTCTATTGAAGGATAGTCAAAGTATTACCATAAATGCTTGTACTCTATTATATCCATAAAAAATTATCAGTAAAAATAGTAATACTATAATTTAATATTTTACTGTACTTTTAATATTATAATTTTATAGCTATAAATTATTATGACAATTGAGAATATTTGATGGGGACATATATCAAATGTGTATATATTTTTTGACTAAAAAGGAAAAAGCTTTAAAAAGTCATAAACGCAGTACTACTTAAATTTGTTAGAGTAAAAAATTTCATATGCTTGAGTGAATTTCCCTATAAATTACTAAATCTTCATCATATTCATGTTCTTCGTTTGCTAGAAAATCGACACATTTATTTACCTCTCCAAACATGTTAGATAGTGTCAAATGTGAAATTATTAAATTTCAACTATGCCAAATGCTCAAAATTCAAGAAATGTGAAATTATACACTTATTTATCCTGGTTAAAAGGTCGGAAACTACATTTTACAACATGTCAACACATTTTTTTAATGAGTTGAGCTAGTAAATAAATGGGGAAATGATTAGCCAAACTTGGATGGATTTAACGAATCATATTTTCATGAATGAGTTTTTATTGTTAAGGTGCATTTTTTGTAGAATTTACGTAGTATTTGATAATCAAAACTCGACATTTGATACCAGTTTTCGTCATTGTGAGACTGCCTATAACAATCTTTGATGGTTGGGGGGTTTTGTCACCCTATATTTGATACCAATGTTAGGACAAAGTAAATTCATTCTAAACTCGAAATCTATAGTTAATGATAGAGATAGTTACTACCGGTCACAATCTTAGAATATTATAAGCGTCATTTCAGTAGGTATTTTTTCCCCTCATTTTTGTATTCAGTATCGTATTTAAAGCTGAATGCAAATACATTTCTAAACTAGAGATCTTTAATTGATGGCGGAGAAAATTACTACCCATCATGAGTACATGTTTTTTCTTATTCAATATTCGGTATCCGCTTTAAAGAAAGCCCATTTTTCAAATTATAGAGTTCAAGTTTAAAATTATCACAGTGTTACACACCAACGATTAGAAGAATAAACTTACAATATTACAAAGAAAAAAATATGGGGTAAATTTATTATAAATAAAAAGTAGGATAAAGGATAAAATAAGATTATTAAATGATTAGAACAAAACAAGATAACGACACAATCATACCAACTCACTGGTTATGTAACGAGATACTTTTTTTCGTTACATGATAACAAATTTTACAATACAATAACATTCACATAACAAGAAATTTATAGATTAAAATATCAAATTTTAGCAAAATCTAGTGATGCTTTACCAGAAGGCCTCTTACGGTAGAAATAATCCCAATAATCAGAATGCAAGACATGTTTGTACACTGGTTTTTCTCCATCTTTCAGCATTTGTGGAAATGGGACCAATGACACTGTCAAGGCTAGCATTCACAAATAGCGGTACGGATATTTGAGCCTTGCTTGAATCAACTGCAGCACAACGCTCGATACTCTTGTATCGATCATTGTTCATGATCTGCAACAAGTAACTTATGTAAACCGCTAAGGCGCCTTTGATTGGATTTACGTGGATAGAATTATCGCCTTTAGTCCCTCGGACATATAGGCCTCCCGTATAGTTTGGAAGAGCAGAGTGATGCAGGACATGTCGCAGTGTCGGCGAGCCCCTATAATGATACTTGGATTCGGGCATGGTGGATAGTAGTTTATGTTGATATTCATAGTTCCCATCAAGAGAGGTTCTAAAGATTCATCACTTTCATTTACATTGAGACCTTTCAATAGCACCTCTAACAACTTTTTAGCAAGTGGTTTAGCCCACATCTCAAAATTGATGAGTCAGTTGTCATTAGGACAAAATTTTAAGCCTAATTAACTGGTGACAGAACCTTTTGTGATTGTATTGAGACACTTGGTCTAGTAAGTTTCGAGGTTTGTTTTGATAAATAGCTAACTATAGTTTAGATAGAAAACGCAAACACCTTACTGTTAAAGATATGAAACTTATGAAAAAGTAATACTACAGGTATGTTTTTTACTTACTCAAAAACACGTGACCTATAAATTACACAGCACAGAAAACCCAAAAAGTTACCTTTTTGAGGAGGACAAAGATTGCTATAATTTTGTGGATTACAACCATGTTTTATACTATCCCTCCACTCCAAAACTTTTTCATTTTTCTCACCAATAGCACTCCAAAACATCAACACAGATTCACCAGCACTATAGCTGTCTTTAAAATATTTAACTTTTTCTTCACATTGAAATTCAGAGAACTTGTGTGCTGCATCTTTCATATCTTCAAGAACTTCAATTGGGATTCCATGATTGATGATTTGGAAGGAACCCCACTTGCTTGTTGCTTCTTGAATTGATTTTTCAACATTTAAATCATCAAAATTTAATAAATCAATAGTTGGGATTGATTCTTGATTGTCAATTTGGGATTTTTCTAGTCAGTGTTCTTTTGGTTGAATACATTATTTTGGAATAATTTTAAGGCTTCCGTCTACTAGGCCTTTTTGTCACGACCCGATTTCTCGAGCCATGATGGCACCTACCGACCCGCCAGTCGGCAAGCCAAACCATGTCCCGAAACTTGAGATTAATGGGACTGAGGGGGGAAACTATCCTCAACTAAGCGAAGCATAAATAAACAGAACACATAAGAGGAAGGCGGAAGCGAACCTGAAACTATATATAAAAAAGATACCTTCCAGAACCTGGAATTCACATGTATAGAACTACTGAGAGAGTACATGTCCCAAAAGTGGACCACAGAAACTAGACTGCCTCAAAAAGCAAAAGGGAAGTCAAAATGTAAATACGGAATGGAGACGGGAAATCCCTGAATGCCATGTGCTCACCCTCGTCTCCAGAAAAGACCGTTGCAGGCTCGACCTCAACGCTGATTGTTGGTGCTCGCACCTGCATCACCAAAACAAATGTAGAGTGTAGCATAAGTACCAAAGCAATAGGTACCCAGTAGGCATCATAGGCTGACTGGGCAAGAAAGGTAAAAACAGACGGAAAAGATAGAATCAAACACGAACAGAGGTCAACAGAAAATAAGAGCAGAACAATCAGAGAGCTAGTATAAGGATATTTAACCTAAACCCAGCTAGGCCCCCCATAAGACCCACTAGGTACACTCACACATAAACAAACAAGAACCCGTACGGACTCCCATAAGCCCGAAAGGTACATAGAGAACCCACAACTACGGAACCCAAAAAGAAACCCAACTCCGGACCGACACAACCAAAAACTCCAATCGAGTCAACAAGCATGACTTCCACATTGGGCCACCTAGACCGCCAGCAACTCCGGGACATTACCCAGCCAGGTGAGTGCCGCGCGGGGGTATATCAATCCCTTTTGAAATCCCTAATCAAACTGCCTAATAGGCTAACACTCCGGGGGACCTTGCCCAAGCCAGCCAAGTGTGCCTTCTAACACTCCCGGAGGCCCTTCCCTAGCCTGACAGATTGCGCAGGCATGTCAACTCCGAAGAGGACCTCATGTAACTTATATCCAACTACCCATCTAGCTAATCATCCCGGAGGCCCTGCCCAATGCTAGCTAGGTAAGTTAGCTACCACTCCCGAGGCCCTGCCCAATCATAGCCAGAGTGTGCAGGTAAAATCAACTCCTTAGAGGATCTCAAATTCCAAACTATCATGGATCGACGTCCACTACCAACCACATCAAAACGGGCGAATCAACTCTAAGCCATCGTGGATCGACGTCCACTACCAACTACCTCACACTAGAATCGACCGCGAAACACCCAAACTCCGATAATCATCGTCATCACAGAAATGGGGAGAGAAGCCAGAAGGATCACAAGTAATAAAAAGCCCAAATCTAGGCTCGACTATCAGACCCAAGTCTATTATGTCGGTCTACAAGGACCTAGTCCATCTGAATCGACGTCGGATACATACCAAAGTCAACCAGGTGCATGGGTCTAAGGCAACACTAGTCTATCCTAGTGTATGGCCAAAGATAAATTCCAACATAAATAAACAACCAGCTATATACTATGCATGCAACGACAAATAAACAGCCCAACAGGTAATTCACAAATACCCACAGATAAACAACCCCTCCGACAGCATGGTACTAACCCCGAAACAGCCCAAAAATCAACCATACAACATGGTTTCTGAGAAGAAGAGAAGAAATACTAGCATCCCACCCCAAATTCACACAATTCAGCATGCAATTACACAATCAGGCTCAATCTAAAGGAAAGAAAGTTGTAGCCTACTTGAAGGCCGACCGTGCGCGCTCTAAATCACTCTGCTGGAGCTTTTCCCTTCTGAATGGTCTCGGATTGCTACCACGCTATCAAAAGGAGAATCACAGCATCAACACGGTCGTTTAGACACAAATCATTAGAATCGGAGACAAACCAATTTCATAGTCAAAATCGGGAAATGTGGGACCGGCTCTGGAATTTCCCGAATTGACTCCGTGAAGAGGTCATAAACCCTCCCCTGAGCTTCTTTTCCAAAATGGATCACCTCTCGGGGTTCGGAACAGCTCCATGCAACAACAAACGAAAATGCAAAACTTTGCACAAAAAGAGACTTGGGGCAGCCACTGACAACGCAGATACACCATAATCGGAGACTTTCCGACATGCTCCGGACAGTCACCCACACAGCCAACGCAAACCCAAACACACCGGACTTCGAATAACCCAATATGGAGTTGTAGAACTTGAGATATCAAAGTTTCAAAATGAGGTTGAATCTGATTTTTCGCTATATAAATAGCAGCAGTTCTGGTGGCTAAATGCTACATCTGGTCGCCAAAAGACCAAACTCTACTCGCTAAAGGTCTGCACCAGCTAAACCAGATTTTGCTATATTTTTTTAAGAGTCTCCGAACGGACCCTCGGAATTCGTTCGGGACCCAGTGAAATAAACCAGATATGCTACCCCCCTAAATTAGACATTCCGGACTCAATGGAGAAATCGAGATTTCCATACGAAGTCATTTCGACAAAAAGTGGATCCCACACCCAAATGTCATTTTTAGCCAATTTCCACAACGGCCCTCGGAATAAGATCGAACTCCCCGGGAAGCGCATGAAGGGTCATTTTAGACCAAACTCGGCATTCCTGAACTAACCGCGCTGACGAAATTTTCATCCGAGCGCGTTTATCAAGAATGTTGACCAAAGTAAAACTTAAGCCAAAATTCAAAGGCTAAAGCGCCATATGGCCCCAAAGTCACACTAAAAGCCTCGGGACTCGTGTCAACCATGCTACTAGCCTAATTTGGCTGCTCCGGAGCTGATGCAACTGTCGGAATTCCCATCTGAGTTCATTTACCTAAGGTTATGACTGAAATCAACTTTTTAAGTTTCAAAAACTCCAAAAAAGGAAAACGGACATAAAACCCAAACGAACGACCAGTCGACCGAACAGTCAGTGTCAGCAATTCATAAATGAATTATGGTCGCTACAGGAATGCTCTAAACAATAGAAAGAAGGCATAAACACAAAAATGACATGGAGGGTCATTACTACATCCACTAAAAAAAGGACTTACGTCCGCGAAAGTAAGAGTGAAGAAGTACCTGAGGGCTCAAATAAGCTTGGGAACTGCTCCCGCATCTCCCACTTGGTCTCCTAGGTAGCCTCCTCGACTGGACGATGCATCCAATGGACCTTCACCACAGGAATGGCTCTAGACCTCAGCTACCTCACATCTCTGACCAAAATAGCAACTAGCTCCTCAATATAGGTCAGGCGATTATCCAACTCAATGACATCATACTGGAGCACATGAGACTCATCTAGAACACACCAACGCAGCATCGAAACATGTAAAAGTTGGTGAATAGCTGAGAATGCTGGCGTAAAGCTAACGCATAGGCCACATCACCAACTGTCCTCAAAATCTCAAAAGGCCCAATGTACCTGGGGCTCCGCTTGCCCCACCTCCCAAATCTCATCACGCCCTTCATAGGTGATACTCGGCGGAATGCCCGGTCTCCAACGGCAAATCTCAATGGTCGACGCATGCGATCTGCATAACTCTGATGTCTACTCTGAGCCGTCCTGAGCCTATCCTAAATTAACTTCACATGAACTAAGGCCTCCTAACAAAAGTCTGTACCATGTGGTCTATGCTCCGTAGACTCAAACCAACCAACTGGAGTGCGACAACGCCTACCGTACAAGGCCTCAAACGGGACCATCTGAATGCTAGAATGATAGATATTGTTGTACGCAAACTCCTCCAAAGGCAAGAATCAGTCCCACTGACCTCCAAAGTCCATAACACAGGCCCGAAAGATATCCTCAAGAACCTGAATAGTTCGCTCCGGCTAGCCATCAGTCTGCGGATGAAATGATGTGCTAAGATCGACAAAAATTCCTAATTCCTCCAGAAATGCCCTCCAAAAGCTGGAGGTGAGCTGTGAACCCCGGTGTGAAATGATAGAAACAGGCACACCATGAAGACGGACTACCTCTCGAATGTCAATATGAGTTAACCTCTCAGCACTGAAGGAAGTATGAACTGGAAGGAAGTGTGCTGACTTGGTCAATCGATCCACGATGACCCAAATGCTGTCAATACCTCTAGAAGTTCAAGGTAAACCCACCACGAAATCCATGGTGATGCGCTCCCACTTCCACTCAAGAATAGGTAATCTCTACAACTCACCACCAGGCCTCAAATGCTCGGCCTTCACCTGTTGGAAACACAAGCAACGAGACACAGAGTCTGAGATGTCCCTCCTCATTTGGCTCCACAAGTAATGTTGTCTCAAGTCACGATACATCTTAGTGGTGCCCGGATGGATAGAATACCTAGAATCATGGGCCTCGCTAAGGATCAGCTGAATCAAATTCCCAACTCTCGGAACACACAACCGGGCCACAAATCTCAAAACCCCGTCTGAACCTAAAGGAGCCTGCCCTGCATCGCCTGCGAAGACTCTATCTCTAAGTGCCACCAGAGACTCATCCTCGAACTGACGACTCCGGAGCTGATCAAGCAGGGATGACTAAACTCCCACATAAGCTAACACCCAACTAGAATCTGAAACATCAAGTCTGATCATCTGATTGGCTAAGTACTGAATGTCCAAAGCCAAAGGTCACTCCGAAATAGAAAGGAAGACTAGACTACCCATACTCCCCACCTTCCAGCTCAAGGCTTCCGCTACTACATTCGCCTTGCCCGGATAATAAAGAATAGAGAGGTCATAGTCCTTCAGGAGCTCAATCTAACGGTGCTGCCTCAAATTAAGATCCATCTGGGTCATAATGTACTGAAGGCTCTTGTGATCAGTGTAGATCTCGCAATTAACTCCATATAGGTAATGCCTCCAGATCTTAAGCGCGAAAACTATTCCGCTAACTCCAAGTCATGAGTGGGGTAGTTGCGCTCATGCAGCTTAAGCTGCCTCGACGCATAAGCAATAACCCGGCTCTGATGCATCAACACATAACCCAAACCAACGCCGGATGCGTCAAAATATACCGTGGAAAAGTTAATATAGGAGCGGTGGTAACAAACTCCTTAAGCCTCAGAAATCTCCCCTCGCACTCCTCCGACCACACAAAGGGAACATCTTGGCGAGTCAACCGAGTCAATGGCACTTCTATAGTAGAGAGACCCTCGACAAAACGCCTGTAATATCCTGTAAATCCGATGAAGCTACGAATCTTAGTCACAGAAGTGGGCCTGGCCCAACCACAAATAGCCTCAATCTTGGCCGGATCCACCATAATGCCATCCTTGGACACCACGTGCCCCAAGAATTCTACGGACTCAAGCCAAAACTCACACTTTAAGAAATTGGCATACAGCCGATGATCTCTCAAAGTCTGGAGCACTATCCTCAAATGTTGCTCATGCTCACTATGGCCCCGCGAGTATACCAAGATATCATCAATGAAGACGATGATGAAGGAGTCCAGAAAAGGCCTGAATACACGAATCATCAAATCCATGAAGGTTGCAGGGGCATTAGTCAACCCAAAAGACATCACCAGGAACTCAAAATTTCCATAACAAGCCTTAAATGTTGTCTTAGGGATGTCCGCTGCTCTAATCCATAACTGATGGTAGCCGGATCTCAAGTTAATCTTAGAAAACACTGTGGCTTCCTGAAGCAGGTCGAATAGATCATCAATACGAGGCATAGGATAACGGTTCTTCACCGTCACCTTATTTAACTGACTGTAATTAATAAACATCCGCATAGTACCGTCCTTCTTCTTCACAAACAGGACTGGGGCACCCCAAGGCAATACACTAGGCCGAATGAATCCCTTACCTAAGAGATCCTGAAACTGAACACTGAGCTCCTTGAGCTTTGCGGGGGCCATACGGTACGGTGGGATGGAAATAGGATGAGTACCCAGCTCCAAATCAATGGTAAAATCAATATCCCTCTCCGGGGGTAGGCCAAGAAGGCCGGCAGGAAACACATCTGCGAACTCTCGGATCATAGGCACTGAATCAACTGTAGGGCCCTCCCTACTAACATCTCTAATATAAGCCAAATATGGCAAACACCTGCCAGCCACTATCCTTTGAGATTGTACATAAGAAATCACCCCAACTGGCGTGCGACTACGAGAACCCTGCCAGACCACCGGCGGAATACCAGGCATGGCTAAAGTAACAGTCTTTACATAGCAATCCAAGACCGCTCGATGAGGGGATAACTAGTCAATGCCCAAGATCAAATCAAAATCCACTATACTAAGCACAATTAGATTCGCCCGGGTATCCTTCCCCCAAATAGTCACTACATAGGATCTACAAACCTGATCCACTACTAAAGAATCCCTTACTGGGGTCGAAACATGCAATGGTACCACTAAGGGCTCAGGACTCACCCCCAACCGAGGAGCACAATAAGCAGACACATACGAATAAGTAGAACCAGGATCAAATAAGGCTGAACAGACTGATGGCATAAGAGAACCGTACCTGTAATCACATCATCTGAAGCCTCGGCCTCTACTCTATCTAGAGTTGCATAAAATGGCCTTGGGCGTCATTAACACGCGCATCCACTCTGCCACCTGCCCTGCCTCCCTAGGGACCTCCCCGAACACCCTCATGTTGACCCCCTCCTCTAACTGGAGGGGCTACTGCTACTACTACTCTCGCTGCCTAAGGAGCTGGTAAGGGTGATCTAGAGCTAGGGCACTCTCTAGACCAATGCCCAAGCTCCCCACACGTCAAGCAACCCTGCAATGATCTGCCCACTACTGGAGGCCAGCAACCGCGACTTGATGAACCAGTTTGAAACCCACCTCGGCCTTGACTCGGACCGACACTAAAACCACTGTGATAGTGTTGGTCATTATCTGATAACTAAAATGATGCCTGAAACGGGCGAGTGGGCTGACCCGGATCCATCTACCCTGGGAGTAGTAGCAGTAACGGGGTGGTTGATCGGAGGTTGAGCAGCTTGCACTGCGGGAAGGACTCCAAGGCCGACCAACCCCTTTAGGAAAGACATGATCTGCTGAGCTAACACTGGGTCTAAGGGAGGAACGCCGATATTCCTAGCCGGTGCATCCTCTTCCTATCCAACATCCCCCTCGTCTTCAATCTCCACTTTCTCTTTTACCGCTTCTTGCAGTGTAGGAGGGACCTCTTCCCTTGGAGCATTCTCAGCTGGGGCTCCACCCCTGGTGGGTGCCACTCTTCCTCTGCCCCTGCCCCTTGCTCTTCGCCTACCCCTGCCTCGACCATGGCCTCTTGCTGCGGACTCCTCAGCTGGCTCATTGACGGGAGTTGCGGGCCTGACACCGTTGAATCTAGTGTTACCCATCTGCAGACAGAAGAGTGAAGGAGATTAGATACCAATTTGGATCACTAGATACCAAATGGAATCAAGTTATAGCACGAAAGGAGACAAGAGAAAACAGAGAGATTTACTAAAGTCCTATAGCCTCTCGAAGAAAAGTACAGACGTCTCTGTAACGTTCCGCAAGACTTTACTAGACTCGTTTTGGTACACCGATCAACAAACCTAGGGCTTTGATACCAACTTTGTCACGACCCAGACCATCGTGATTGGCACCCACACTAACCCTCCGATGGGAGAACCATTACTACAGCCCAACCAAGCAACTTAACGAAAAACTAAGCATTTAAAGATACGGAAGAAAGTTTAAATGTCTAAAAAAATATGGAGTTCCCATAAACTCCGAAGGTTTAACAAAACAACTATCAAAACATTTGTGGAAAACAACCCCTAGAACCTGAAAGTCCATATACCAAAACTCTACTAACGACAAGTCTAAGAACAGGGGTGCAACCCCGAAACTAACAAAATAAATCTAACTATAAAGTATGAGTCCGAAAGGAATGGACTAAACAATAGAGGACTCAAGGCAGCCTGGAAGAATTGGCTCACCCTTGAATCTGGTCTCGATCGGTGATCTCCTAACTGAGGTCTATCAGTAGCCCCCTGAAGATGCATTGTACTCAACAAAGAAAGAGCAAGTACAGTATCAGTACACAACCATAGTGTACTGGTAGGATCATGCGGTCACTCTCATAAGCACAATACATGCAAGCAATTACAACACAATAAGCATACATATACAGAATACGGTTCATTCATCATTTTGGAGTAACATACAGTCTCCCATTATAATTGACATTTAGACATAACATAACAATCACAATGGTCCTCTAATGGAACCCACACCCAAATTGTTAGTGTGTCGAAACGTGACACCCGATCCAATATATATGTCGGAATGTGACACCCGGTCCAATATATGTGTCGGAACGTGACACCCGATCTAATCAGCACAACCACAATCACAATCACATCCATAACGAACAATACTCAAATCATACAATCAAGTAACAGGTTCATGGCATGTATTGTTCACACATCATCTTTTCATTAGATTGGTTCACATTTCCCTATTCACATACACGCATGCATACAATGTAGTAAATAACTGGCATATATCCTGCAAACAGGAAATCAAACTATCACCTACCTCTAAATCAAGCTTGAATCCTCCTAAAACACTTGATTCTTCCCTTTCCGGATTCTTTCCGCTTGTTCTAGGTCTACAAACAATTAATATAACGCAAGGATTAATAAATTAAGGTCTAATTATCTGGATTATAACAAACCGAATAAACCAAGACCAAACCCATGATCCTAAGGTGCAGCTAGGGCTTTTTCCCACCAACAACTTCAGGCCAAAACCCTCCCCCAACGATAATTACCCATGAATCTAAGTTCTACGAATTGAAAAATGGATTAGGGAAGTAAAATACTTACCTTTAACATCAAAAGTCATGGAAAACTGTCAGGAATTCATCCTGGGTCGTCTCCTAACTCTTAAGAACGAAGTTTTCCAAAAAATAACAAAATTAGAGTTTTTCCCTGACTTAAGTCGTGATTGGCCCGCTACAGCGGATCTCAACCCGTTACCACCATGGCGGCTTGCACGGAGGCAGAGAGTCATAATTTGAGTTCCAAACTCCCATTTCACAACACACCTTCAACCCTTGACGTTCAAAAACTACCAATTTACGCTAAGATCAATTTTGAGAGTTCTACTCGCCCGAATTCAATTTCGTAAAGTCATACGGGTTCCTTAACGTCTTAGCTATCTACTCATGTGATCAAATACATAATTAGATCCCCCATTCATTACCAAATTTCCCTAGACCTCTCCTGACTCAGATTTCATCCAAATCTGGACTAGGCCATAATTTTTCAACTCACTACTCAAAAGTTTTTTGGCCCCAATTTTTTCCCCATTGGCTTTTCCATAATGACGGGAACAGGTTGTTACTTTCCAAAATTTAGAATCAGAAGAAGATTTAGCCTCAAAATAATTTAATGGTTCATTATCAGCAAGAAAAGTTTGACAATCATTTCCATAAGAAAAATATTCTTTTTTTGGACTTTCGCTCCTTAGTAATTCCTCATTGGAGCTATTCTCATTATTTCTTTAAACAGGAGCATGAGAAATTTTATCACATAGTGGAAAAATATGTTCAAAAATTTCAGCATTCTTTGTCTCAATAATAGTATTGCAATCAAGCACATCACTCTTTAAGACAAGAAATCTATATGCAATACTAAGTTCAACATATCCAATACACATGCAATCAGCAGTTTTAGAACCTATTTTCTGTAACACCCCAAAAAAATTTGAGCTAAGACTTGAACCATCCTTCGTAGTGAGTAAGTTTTTAACAAGGAATTTAAAAAATTTCCAAGTGTCAAGGTCACTAGATGTAGCACCTTGTGTTCCAAAAAGACCTAGAGAGAATTCATTCAAGTCATTCCTAAGTTCTTCTAAGTTTGGGTCAACTTCAAACGATCATAATATTCGGTACAGGATGAGTTAGGTGGCCCATAAGATATCAAATGAAAGGTCTATGAATTATCTTTCCAACGCCACCAAGTTTGCTAATTTTCGAACTCGTATGAGGGAGATATGCTCGTTTGAAGTTAGGCTGTCTATTTAAGGAAATTTACCTGGATTTAAGAGGGGTATTTTGGTCTTTTACTTACCCTATAATATTTAATTCATTTTAGTAATTAAATAGGGGTATAAACTGATTTGGTTTAGTTTACACAATCAAAATTCACGCTACGGTTTTAGAAAAGAGTTCAAGAGAAAAGAGGAGAAAGGTCAAGATTCGTCGATTTCTTGAGGATTTGGTTGTGATTTTGCCAAGGGTTGGTCCCTAAAGAGGTATGTGAGCCTTTCATAGCGTTGGGTTCGTTCACCCACGCACCAATCATGTATATTTCAGCGAAATTCATTCTAGAAAGTTGAAAGTTTGATGATCTTGAATTGTGTTCTTGAAATTGGCTTTCGTTCTTGAGTTAGGATGGGATTGTTGAGTTCTTGAGCAAATCATGTCGATTTTAGAGTCGTTTATGAGTAGATTCTTGTGTACATGTGTTGGGTATCTGAATCTAAAAAGAAATTGAGAAAAAGAATTGAATCTAGGTGAATTGGGGTTAGAAAACGAGGAAGAAAAAGTCAGACAGAAAACCAGTACCAGGTTCGCGACTCCTTCAGAGAGAACTTTCTCTCTCCACGTCGCGGAGAGATCGCGGACCCCACTATTTCAAAATTAATTTGCGACCAAATATTAAAATACATTTCTGCATCACAGATAGTATTTTTTGTACCGTTTCTCATAATTAACTATCTAAAACCACTCTTAACAATCACGATAACTTTCCTATCACAAATCATAACCTTGAATTCATAATTCAAATTCAAGGTAGAGTTAAGAGCGAAGTCTAGAGAGTTCTTAGAGTCTTTTCAAAAGTCTTTTATAAATATTTTAAACTTGTTTTAAGACTTAAGCATTGAGTTGAGTAAGAGTAAGAGTGAAGTTCATTTTCTTCAAAACATTATATGGGGACTAAGTATTCTCAAAGAGTAAATATTTTCACATTTAAACAAGAGAAGAAACACTGATTTCCAAGAGAGCTTTTGAGCTAGATCTTTAGTAATAATCTCAAACCACAAAAAGAGTTATGTTTTTAAACATATGAGCTAGTTACATTTTGGGAGTAGTATTGAGCACCGATATGGGGACGAGTTTGAGTTCAGATAATTCAAAGTCTCCATAAATGGTGTAGCCAACATGGGTAGAAAAGGGTCATACTTTTTAGATGATTTCTTAATGCTTTTAGCATAGACTAGTGGATCCACTTAGTAGTTATGTTCTATACCCCGGCAAGGTATAGGACGGCCTTGGTAGCATGAGGCAAGACGTTGTATCATTACATAGCTCATAGTGATGGTTGTCGGTTAGAGAAACTCCCATAGAGATATTTTGTATTCTTATATACACAGAGTTACTTGTATTTTCATATACAAACTGAGTTCTTGTGTGTTTTTCAATACACTAAGTTGTTATTTACATGTTTTAAAGCTTTTCTTTATACTGCATCTTTATTTCTGCTTTATATTGAAAAGAGTTGAGTTGAGTTGAGTTGAGACGAGGTAAGTTTCTTCCGTTTCATTTCAAGCTTATGTCTTGTTTTAGTTTTCCCCTCGCATGCTCGTACATTCCATGTACTGACGCCATTTACCTGCATCTTTTATGATGCAGATACAGGTAACCAGGATCAGCATCTAGCGCTTCGTTGATCCAGTTGAGCATTTCAGAGTCATTTGGTGAGCCTCCTTGCTTTCCGGAGGATCCCTTTATTATTGCTTTATCATTTCAATTTTTAGGATGATCGGGGGTCTTGTCCCGACATCCCTCTTAGTATTAGAGGCTTCATAGACAGAAAGTTATTAGTTCATTAGTCTTGATATTTCAGTTGTTTTGATTATAAGACTTGAGTTGCCTTATTGGCTAGTTGAATGTTTTCTTTCATAAAATTCTAGTTTATTCCATGAATTTATCTTTGTTGAGTAAAGTCTTTCGCTGAGTAATAAGCCATGCCAAGGGTTCGCTTGGGGCCAGCAATGGTTCTCGAGTGTCAGTCCCGCCTAGGGTGTAGGCTCGGAGCGTGACATTTTCCTCTTTTTAGGTTCAGGCAAAAGAACTTTAGCAATGCACCCCCATACTTTTAGGGAAAAAAACATAAATAACAAATTTAAGAATCAATATCACAAGTACTAACAAGACTTTCTAGTTTTCAATATATAACAGTAGATTTCAATCAAAACCTAAAAAAAAAAAATAATAATAAATAAAAAATGAAAAAAATATAACTAATTTGATTATTAACCTCATTAATAAATCAATTTTGTTTTCCATAAATAAAGAGTTTTGAAATTGATGGAAAATATTAATTCCATGATTTTCTCCCGGTTAGTTGATTAATCCCTGATTTTCTCCAAAAAAAAAATAATCAATTTCTCGTGTCTTCCAATCTATATATATAATAAAGGAAAAACATAGATAAGGTGATGTGGCACCTCTCTATGGCCTCCATTTGCATTTATCTTTTTTCTTCTTTTTTGGCTTTATTTTAAAAATTAAATTAATTATTGTATTGTAAAAATAAATTACTAAATTTATTACAAATAAATATTTTATTAATGGAGGAATATTTACAACAAAAACTCTTCACATTTTTTTTTTATTTGTTTGTCTCACTTATAATAAAGGAGAAACATAATTTATCGTTTCTCTCCTTTTTGGCTTTTTTAAATTCAAATTAATTATTGTATTGTAAAAGTAAATTACTTAATTTATTATAAATAAATATTTTATTATTGGAGGAACATTTACAACAAAAACTCTCCACATTCTTTTTTTATTTGTTTGTCTCACTTCTAATCATGAAATGATAATATTTTTTTGTATTTTAAGTATTTTTCTCTTTATTTTTTAATTTATTCACAAAGAGTTATTACTCATGACTTACCCCTCTTTAATTTTTACTTTTAATAATATTCATAACTTTTATGTTGATAACCTCCAAACTTAAATTTGTAAATTTATGATGTCTTATGGTATTCCTCTATTTTGCCTATAAATTCATATTAGTTTCATGAAGATTCACACTCAAAATTATAATTTCTCTTCTTCATCAAATTGGTTTGGTTTGTAACAAAAAAGAAGTACATGAAGGTAAGAAATATTTCATTCTCAACTCTTTATTTTTTCATTTCCTCTATTTTGTCTATATAAATTCATATTTGGTTTGTGAATGAAACTAACATGTAACAAAAAAAAGTACATGAAGTTAATAAATATTTCATTCTCAAGTCCTTATTTTTTCATTTCTTCTATTTTGTATATATAAATTCATATTTACTTTCATGAAGAATCTATTTGTCTGTTAATTAACTAACATATAACAAAAAAAAAGTACATGAAGGTAAGATATATTTCATTCCCAAGTATTTCTTTTAATTTTTATGTACTCAGACATGCTTTCTTAATATTTTATTTATGTTTGTATTATCATTTATCAAGCAAGTATGATTAAAAAATGCCTTTGTAATTATTAACAATGTGTGGTTTGTGTATGCAATTGTTCTTTCTAATAGTCAATTTTCTGGATATAATATAGTTTGATAATAATATTTGTTAGATTTCAAGAAATGATTATTATTTGGTATTGTTAGTAATATTGAAAAAATAATATACAAATATATTACATATAGTTTAAATTTTTTTCTTTCTTTCTTTTGATATAATTACTTTTATTTAGTATATGATATTTTATTATTCATTTTTTTATTCAATTGGTTGCATATGATGAAGAGTTTGACATATGGAGCAAAATATGGTGGCGGATCTACTTGCAAATGAAGATGATAGAAGAGAAAAAAAAAAAGTATAATTAGAGATTATGTTTTGCTAGATTTTTTTTTTACTTTGACTTGTATCAGTAACTTAGTTACTTTTGCTATAATTTTTAAAATTTTGATTTGTATAAATAATTTAGCTAAATGTATTGTCAATCTTATTCATTTGATCCTTTACTATTCTATTTTTTCTTTGTTATGAAGCACAATTAATATAATTATCCCATTTCAACAACAACAAAAAAAATTGATGATTAGGAGTTTCATTTTTATTATACTTGCAAAAAAGTAATTGAAAAATAAAATTTTAGTTTCATGATGCCATTTTTTTTGCATATATAACAATCTGTTTTCGTCACCGTTCTTTTTTGTTTGAAATGTATTTATAATTTTTATGCAGTCACCAATTATTATTATTTTTTGTACTTTTACCCCTTATTTTCATTTATTTATTTTAAAAATAAAATCAATGCATAATTATTAATTAATACATTTAATGCCTAATAAAATTATACATTTGAATTATTTATAACTCATGTCTCTTCATCTTACTTGTAACTTCTAATATTAAATATTATTTATAACTTTTGTATGTTTCATTTTTCATAATTCTTATAAATATTTAATTAATGTTTAAAAATTTATAATAAACAAATGTAACAATAAAGACATAATAATTTATTTATTTTACAAAATCAGAGTTTGTATAGATAATTAGTACTCCTACAAAAGATAGAGGAAATTAAAACATATAAAATATTTTCAACGTAATGCAATATATTGTTATTTCAACATATTACCTCTTATTCCATTTAGTTCACCACGGTGAATATTTTGTTCTACTATATACATATGAATAGTTTGCACTTAAATAAATGTAAAAAAAATATTCTATTTATATGTTTAATAAAATGAAAAAATGTATGATATCACAGATGAAGAGAAATATCAATATTATCTTATATATTCGATACTAACCTAAATATAAATATTACATATTATTATCTTATAAATATTTCATATAGCCGCGCGACGCGCGGATAATTTCACTAGTTTTCAATAAAGGAAAAAGAATCCCTCATTCTCTCTCCAAATACTTCTCACAAAAATCTAATATTCATCCTCATCTCTTCCGATTTTCTCTAACTAATATATAACAACTTTTTTCAATTATTGAATTATCAGTCCACTTTTGTTATCATAAAAATTACTTCAAAACCCCAACTATAATTCTAATCCTATTGTAGAAATATTATTAATCGTGTATTTTTTTTCTTTTTTTTGTTATTCACTTTTTTTTTGGTATGGATATGGGATGAGGACCACATGATAATGAGACTATTTGTACGAGAGGTGGAGCCAAAATTTTAAGTTTAGCCAATAAGATTAAATGTTTTTGATAATTAATGTATGAAATTGATATGTAAATTGATTTTAGGGAAAAAGGACAAATATACCCCCGAACTATCGTAAATGGTATGCACCCTTCGTTATACTTTTGGAACATTGGTGTCCCTGCCGTCCAAAAACTAGAACATATATGCCCTTCACTCTAACGGAAGACTAAATAGGGACACGTGGCGCAATCTTATCCGTTGATCCGATATTTTATAAATATTGGATCGGTGGATAAGATTATGAAACGTGTATGTCCGTTAGTATAAAGGGTATATATGCTCTAGTTATTGGACGAAAGGGGCACCAATGTCCCAAAAGTATGACGGAGGATATCTACATACCATTTGCGATAGTTCGGGGGTATATTTATCCTTTTTCCCTTGATTTTAATAGTATTAGTTAAATTTAACCATGAAAATCAGATTATATACTCATTAAATGTCGTAAATGATATTTCTTTTGAGTTACTATGTGAATTGATACGTAACAAGGTATGTACTCATTTCATTTAGTATGAAAATTGTATACAAACTGGTAACCTTGATTTATTTTAACGATTATTTTTTTTAGATTTTCGATTTATAAAATTTGTATATATAAAATGCTAATTGTAAATGATATAGTCCTATACATATTTCTTAGTGTATTAAAATGGTATAAAAATTGATAACCTTCTTCTAGTTGAAGTAATCTTTTTGCAATTCATTTATATACCAATTGTATATACTAATCAAGTTGAAACCTGTTTGAATAACAACTTCATAATCTAAATGTTTTTCTGTTGACATTCATCAAATAACAATATATTCACCATTTTTTATATATATTTAATGTATGGAATTGATATGTGAATTGATTTTAATAATTTTAATTTTACTTAATCATGAAAATCAGATTATATACTCATTACATACAGTAAATGATATTTCTTTTGGATTACTATGTAATTTGATATGTAACAAGGCATATACTTATTTCATTTAGAATGAAAATTCAATACAAACTGGTAACCTTGGTTTATTTTAACAAAAAATAAATAAATTTTTGATTTATGAAATTTGTATATATAAATGCTAATTGTAAATAATGCAGTCATATATACAAATGTTGGTAACTTACTTTTAGTTAAAGTAACCTTCTTGCAACCAATTTATATACCAAATGCATATACTAATAAAGTTGAAACCTATTTGAATAACAATTGCATAAACTAAATACTTTTCTATTGATATTCATCTTTGAAGTGAGGAACACTTTATATATCATATTACTGCTATTTGTTTTTATCAAATAGCAAATTTAACAAAAAAAGTCAAGATATTTGTGCATATCCAATATAAACTCATCAAGTTATAGATGTATTGCATACTTTAGACTAGTAAAAACATTATAATATCAAAATCACTTTACGTAATGGAATCGTTCAAGAGAAAAAAACACAAAAATTATTAAATACCAAATAATTTTCACAATGCTTTTCAAAAAACTTAATGATAATATCCAATATAAAACTATCAAAAAGCTAATTTCTAATATGATCCGGGTCTATCTGCTTACTTTTGATCTTAATTTGACCCTTTGTAACTTCTGTATATCGAAAACATGTTCTCTTAAAATATTTAGTCCACCAAATTTGCTAGCAACATTGCTCGTTACGTCGTTCTCAATGATTGCTTCATTACTTTAAAGAAAGAAAATTTCGAAGTAGAACTGAAGTAAACCTCAACAAAAATAGCAAAATCAATAATGGAGAGTCTTAGAACAAAAAATGCATAGAAAAATATGACTGAAATACACACAATTAACTTGATAAGAACTATATGGAGAGAGAAATAAAAAAATTAAGAGATATGAAGATGAATATCAGATTTTTGGCAGAAAATTATATGGAGAGAGAGTGAAGAATTTCTTTTCCTTTTTAAGAATCAGAAGACATGTTGATTATTGTTCCTAAAATGTAGTAAGATGCTAATTAATAGCCATAATTCACGGAAAGGAAAACTAAATTAAACCGATTCTCCCTTTTACAATACAGTAAATACAAGATAAAATAAATAAATTTAATTTAGTATTAATTAATTCGAATTTGTTATCACTCGTAATTAATTTGTTATATTACAAGTTATTAAATAGTAGATATATATGATGTAATATAGATTCTTATATATATATATATATGGGGATTAATTATTTCCACTTTTAAATATTTCAAATTAGGTTTATAATCTTCCATAATTCATTGGAAGTTTTACCAGTTCTTTTATGAGGAATTATATTCTATAAGTGATATGAAGATAATATAGCTTCACCCCACAAATTATCAGGAGCATTAGAACTAATTAGCATGGAATTCATCATTTCTTTTAAAGTTCTATTTTTCCTTTCAGCCACTCCATTAGACTCAGGTGAATAAGGCGGGGTTACTTCATGAATAATTTCTTCTTTTCACATAAAATATTTAAAGATACATATTCTCCTCCTCTATCAGATCAAATTCTCTTGATTTTTCTACTAAGTTGATTTTCAACATCAGTTTTATAAGTAATATAAAAGCATCAAATGCTTCATCTTTATTTCTAAGCAAATACAACTTAGTAAATTTGGAAAAAATCATCAATAAAGGTCACATAATATCTTTTACCACCTCTAGTCTTTAGTTAGTTTCAAATCACCAAAATTAGTATAGATCAAAGATAATAATTCAGTTTCTCTATTTACTGAAAAACACAACTTTTTAGTAATTTTAGTTTCAGCACATATTTCACATTTATCAAAATTATTTAAGTCTAAATCAGGTATTATAACAAGAGATTGCATATTATTTATATATGAGACATTAACTTGTCCTAATCTAGCATGCCATAATGAAATAGGCTCAATCATATAAGCAGAAGCATTCACTGAAATTACCACAAATATTAAGCATAAATAAGCCATAGTTACAAAATTCATTGCCCACAAAAATAATGTTTTTAGTCAATATGACCTCATTTTCTTCAAAAGAAACCTTCATTCCACATTTTCCTAATAATCCCATAGAAATCAAAATAATTTGGATATTAGGAACATGTAATACATCACTCAGCAAAGTTTTACCAGATGTGAGTTTGAGAAGAACTTTTCCTTTTCAAGAACTTTAGTTGTCCTTGAATCACCAAAATAAATAATTTCTTCTCTTTTCTCAACTTGGGTGTATGACAAAAAATTATTTTTGTTTATAAAAATGTGCTTTGTAGAACCAGAGTCTATCACCCACCTTCTTACATAGGCCTTAACATTTTTATCTGAAATGACCGTAATAATCAAATCATCCATTTCAGCTAAATTTATTTTTATCTTAGGAGGATTGTCATTTATTTCCAATATTTTTATGCATTGAGGTGTATTTTTCATGAAGAGTTTATGATTAGCATTGGCCTTGTAACCAAGTGATCATTATCATCAATAGTTTCAGGATCAATTGTCACGTCCCGAGCCTACACCCTATATGTCGCTGGCACTCGAAAATCATTTTTGATCCCCAAGCGAAACCTTGGCATAGCTGAATACTTAGCAGAAGACTCACTCAAGCAATAATAGGCTTAAAACAAAATTTGATCTTAAAATAAAACTCAATTCGAATATCTGAAAGTACTCATTGAAATAATTATAGTAGATTACAAAATATCTTTAAAGGAAAGAAAGTATTGAGAGACTCCTCGACTCTATCTATCTATGAAGCCTCTAATGTTTATGATAGGTGTCGGGACAAGACCCTCGACGCCTCAAAACAACTAAAATGAAAGAAAATGTGAAGTCCTCCAGATTGCAAGGAGACTCACCAAAATTGTCTGGAGTATAGAGTGATCTCAACGGAGCCTGTTTATGATCCTGAACACATGTATTTGCATCATAAAAAGATGCAAGTTGAATGACATGAGTAAATTTTAATGTACGAGTATGTAATATAGCATAGGCAAAATAATGAATAAAAAGATTGCAATAGATAACAATATACTCAAGTTGAATGTGAAAAATAAAGGAGTTAAATCATTTAAAGCTTTAAAAAATACTTACTCATCTCTAAAATCAATATGATAAGTCTGATATGAAAATACACTTTAACTCTATTGAGAAATTCTCTAACCGACAATCATTAATATGAGCCAGGTGATAATACAACGTACTGTCCACGCTTCTAGAACATTCTTATATCATGTCGAGGTATAGAACTTCTCAACTAAGTGGATCCACTAAGCAATAAGGATTCATCTAACAAGTTTGATCTTGTACCCATATTGGCAAGACATGGTTTATGAGGATTGTGAGTTGTCTGAGCTCTCACCCATATCGGTGCTCTATACTATGTAACATCCCGTATTACACATAAGCTAGTTCAATTCATATGATACTTGACATAGACTTATCATATAGGTGAGGGACCATGTTTCTTATATGATTAGTGTTGGTTTAAACTAGCTTGGAAGGTGATGTGATGCCTTGCACATTTCACCATGTGTACTCCAAGTTAACCTCGACGGAAGTATTTAAACTAAAGATGGTAAGGTGGTAATTGAGTTTAAAGTTCAAATTTAAGTGCTAAGCTAAGGCAAAAGGGATTAATATTTAGAGAATGGATTAAAATAAGTGAGTTACTTGCTTGACTTAACTAAGCTAGTAGGTGACAAGTAGGTGCATCACCTACTTAGACTTATTGACCAACCTAAATGACCAAGTAGGTAATCACCTACTTAGATTCTCTTGACCATATTGGTCCAAGTACACTACCACATACTTGCACTAATTCTGGCCCAACTTGAGTAGAAGAATAAGGGATAAAATGGACAGCCAAGACCCAATAACCTTAAGTCGAAAAAGGCCCAAGTGAAAAGTCCAAGTAGGTGGATCACCTACTTGATAAATTATGGCCCAAAATGAAGGATAAAGTCGGCCAAAGCAGGTCCCTTTAAAAGGGATTGATATCAGCTTTTTCCAACCATTTTAACTTTGGAAAAAAAATATGTTTTCTAGAGTTCTCTCTCTTAGATTCATATAGCAGCCATAAAATTCCTTCTAGGGTTCTTGAAGAAACCCACATATCTGCAAACCAAGGTAAGAGAAACACTTATGGATTTAGCTCAATCCTCCCATGGAAGACTAGGAAAATTTGTTATTCATGCTTAATTATAAGTACAAGGCAGAAGTTCCCACCAGCTACTGCTCATTTTTTTTCTTGGTTATTCAGAAACTTTTCTCTTCTTCTTTGGGTGAAGTGTGAAAGGAATTTGAAGTTCTAGAAGAGTTCAAGTTATAAGGAGAAGTTGCAGAAATCGTTGTAAGGTTACTGCTCCATTTTTGTCCTCCTTATGTATGAGTTTGAGTGAGGAATTATGGGTGTGTTGTCATTAAGATCTCAAAGGGTGGTGAGTTCAATATTAGGTTGTATGATAAAAAATATTTGGGGTTGTTTTATGTGTATTGTTGTTGGGGAAACTTGGGTATTCTTGGGAAAGAATATATAAGGTATGTATTGGACAGAGAAGGAGGGTGTGGTGATACACATTTGCTTAGGGGCTCATTGTCTGTCATAGTTAGCTATTGTTTTACGAGGTCCACGGTGTGATAACTGCTAATTTTAGTTTATCATGACTTATATTGTAGATTAACACCTTAAAGGGCGGCTGAATCGTGATAGTTGTATTGGTCAGAGAATAAGGTATGTAAGGCTCTTTGATTCCATATTTCTTGGCATGAAATATGGTAATTACAATTAATATCAACAAAGTGAATTTCCTAAGCTCTATCCCTAGTAAGGAAAACATAGTGGCAGCGTACGATCTCCAAATAGCTAACAATATTTTCTCCTCTTCCTAATGTGTCGAATTACTTCATTATATGTTCATTACTCTACATTTGTATAATTATCCTCATATGTGCTAGTATAGAAATGGTATTCTCAACAACAAGCTTGGTGAATTCTCGTCTTAGTCAATTGAAGTCAATTGTGTCATTTTAGCTCATAAGTAATGCATTGATGTTACATAGCTCCTTATGTCATTGTTACTGCCTTGAAGTTATTATTCCCATGTCTTCTACTACTGGTCCGTAGTTCCAAATCTCAAAAATAATTATGACCACCAAAAGAACAAACTCAACGATTAAAGAAACTACGTGAAGTAATCTGTATAATTATGGGTGGCAGTCGAGGGTCAAATGTCTAGCATGGGTCGATCCCAATTGGTATAGAAGGGTGGCAGCTCAGGGGCGAAAGCTTAGCATGGGCCGATCCCAAGTTGTGTAATTATGAGGACACCATCCCAGGGGTTAAAATGCCTAGCATGGGTCATCCCCTTCTACCACTGATCAGCTGGTAATTTGTAGCACATACCTTACAAAGATTACAAAGTATAGAAAAGTAAGGAAAAGAATGTAACATACATGATCGCACAAGAGTAAACAAATGTGGTCTTCTGTTTCAATCTATGCACTTATATATTGATACTTGATTTCATTTGAGTTCTTGTTTTACATATTAAATACATTTTTTTCGTATTGACGTCCCTTATGGGGAGGCTACATTTTATGTTGCAGGCATACGTACTCCAGTTAATAGACCTCTTTAGTAGGATCACATGTACTCAGCTGCTATTGGGGAGGTTCCAAGTTGATTTGAGGATTACCGAGTCTTTGGCACCTATTGTGTTACTGTATGATAGTTAAGGGTAAGGTGGGGCCTTGTTCCGCCCTAAACTAAGGTTTTCTATCTTTTAGAGGCTTTGTAGACTGATGTATATAGTTCAATTGTGTCTTGTCTCTTAACAAGTTGTGGCCTCAACGGCCAAGTCTTGTATATAAGTTTTGGGTCTACTTGTGTTGGTTCGTATCGTTGCATCCTATATGAACTTGTCATAACTTTAAAATTTTCATAGTTATATACATAGTAAAGCACATGTTATATGTTGATTCTCTCGGGCCATTAGAGCATCGAGTTTCAGTCTGTCTTAATGGGAATTGTGGCATGATAAAGGTGGTATCAGAGCAGGTCATCCTAGGAAGTCTACAAAGCCGTGTCTATGTAGAGTCTTGCTTATGGATGTGTTGTGCACCATATCTATAGGTAGGAAGCTACGGGACATTTAGGAGTTGTCTTTTTTCTTTCATCTCTTAGATCGTGCAATAGAACCAATGTTGTAGGTGAATCGTATCTAACTTCTGAATTTCTTTATTATAGAAAAGATGCCGGTTACGAGAAGGAGTAAAAGTATAGGTAAGCAAATAGATATGGCTGTTAGAGAAGGGACAAGCCAATCACCACCTAGGCGTGCTAAATAAAGTGAGGCTAACGATGAGTCTCTATCACAGACTTCCCCGACGCCTCTATCTCCAGAAGATCTAAGGAGGGAAGCAGTGCCTCGAAAACCTCATGTTAATGCTACAGAGCAAGATTTAAAGAATGTGGTCCAATTATTGACTCGTATAGTTGCTGGAGAAGGGAAAGAGGGTCCAATTGTAGGTACTAGAGGTGAAGACAGGGTTGCTAGTGTGCAGATATGTACTTTTCTTAATTTTGACCCTCCATCATTCACCGGGTTAGATCCTAATGAAGACCCGCACGACTTTAACGATCAAATACAGTGAACATTGGATGTTATGCATGTATCGGATAAAGAAGTAGTTGAGCTAGTAGTATATAGATTAAAGGGCGTGGCCATTTTGTGGTACGAGGCTTGGAAATAATCTAGGGGTACAGGTGCACCTTCAATTATTTGGAAAGAGTTCAAAAAGGCGTTCCTTGACCATTATCTACCATTAGAGATTCAGGAGGCCCGTGCACATCAGTTCTTAAATCTCCACCAAGGGAATATGAGCGTGAGGGAGTACAGTCTCCAATTTAATTTCTTGTCCAGGTACGCCCCTAATGTTGTAGCTACTATGGAGAATAGAGTTCATCGATACGTGGATAGATTGGATTCGTATCTGGTTAGAGATTGTACCATTTCTTTGTTGAATAAAGTCGTGGATATAGCAAGAATGCAAGTTTTTGCACAAAAGTTGGAGGATCAAAGACAAAGAAGAAGGACCCAAGAGCCTAAAAGAAGGCAGTCCAAGAGAGCCAAATCCACAAGGTAGTTTATGCCATCCCAAGGTGAGTTCAAGCCTCACTTCTTTAATAGACCACCTAGGCCATCATCTTCCTACTCAGTTAGTGCCCCACATCGGTTTCAAAATTCTAGGGGCAATCAGTTTGGGCAAAGAGGTGAAAGTCAAGGTTCACGAACAGGGGGGCACCAAGAGAAGGGAAGTATGAGCCAATCAAGACGACCTCGAAAATCTTGTAAATAATGTGGAAGAAATCATTTAGGAGCATGTTAGTTTGGGACAAATTCTTGTTTTTGGTGTGGTACATCGGGTCATATCATGAGAAATTTCCCTCATAGGGGCATGGGTAATGTGGCACAACCTACTAGATCAGTTGTTGCATCATCACCATCGACACCTTCTTTAGATAGGGGACAGATGCCTACTGGTCGTGGTAGAGGAGCTAGGGGAGCAACTGATTCTAGTGGAATTCAGAATCGCACATATGCTCTAGGGGATCGACAAAATTTGTAAGCTTCACCGAATATGGTTACAGGTACATTGTCCATCTTTTCACATGTTGTATATGAATTAATTGATCTGAGGTCTACATTATCATATGTTACTCCATTGATTGCAGGATAGTTCAAAAAAACACCAAAATTGTTAGTGAAGCTATTTGAAGTGTCTACACCGATTGTGAGTCTATTATAGCTAGAAGGGTTTATCGTAATTACGTTGTAACTGTTTGTGATCGTGATACATTGGCTAACCTTGTTGAGCTAGAAATAGTAGATTTTGATGTTATAATGGGTATGGATTGGTTAGCTTCTTGTTATGCCACGGTAGATTGCCGAACAAAGATGGTGGATTTCTATTTTCCAAAAAAGGCAGTCCTCGAATGGTAAGGTAATATTGGGGCACCATTAGGTAAGTTTATTTCTTATCTTTAGGCAAAAAAGATGATGTCCAAAGGATACATATGTCATCTAGTGAGAGTGAAAAATATAGATGTGGAGCCACCAATTCTTCAATCCATTACGTTAGTGAATCAATTTCTCGATGTATTTCCTAAAGATCTTCCAGATTTGCCTCCAGAATGAGAAGTAGAGTTAGGTATTGATGTGATTCCAGATACTCAACCTATCTCCATCCCTCAATATAGAATGGACCCGGCAGAATTATGGGAGTTGAAGGAGCAATTAAAAGACTTGTTAGAAAAGGGATTCATAAGGCCTAGTATGTCCCCTTAGGGAGCACCAGTTTTATTTTTACGTAAGAAAGATGGCTTGTTGAGAATGTGCATTGATTACCGACAGTTGTATAAGGTAACAATTAAGAACAAATATACCCTCCCTAGAATTGATGATTTGTTTGGTCAGTTACAAGGTGCTAAGTGTTTTTTGGGTTATCACCAAGTGAGGGTCAAAGATCAAGACATACCCAAGACAGCTTTCCGAACACGGTATGGTCATTTTGAGTTTTTAGTCATATCATTCAGACTAAAAAATGCACCAGCAGTTTTTATGGATTTGATGAATAGGGTGTTCAAGCCATTTCTATATGTGTTCGTGATAGTATTCATAGATGAAATTTTGGTGTATTTAAGATCGGAATAGGACCATGCTAATCACTTGCGACAGGTTTTACAAATTCTTAGTGATCGTAAGTTGTATGCAAAGTTCTCTAAATGTAAGTTTTGGTTGAAATATGTGGCATTCTTAGGTCATATTGTATTCGTTGAAGAAATATGGGTTGATAACCAGAAGATAGAAGCAGTGAAGAACTGTCCAGGACCTACAGCGCCTACAGAGGTTTGTAGTTTTCTTGGATTGGAAGGTTATTATAGGAGGTTCGTTAAAGGATTTTCTTCCATCTCAGCACCTTTAACAAAGCTAACACATAAGGCAACCAAGTTTCAATGGAGTGATACATGTGAAAGAAGCTTCCAAGATCTAAAAAATAAGTTGACTTCTACACTTGTACTGGTACTTCCAGAAGGAACGTAAAGGTATGTAGTGTATTGTGATGCTTCGGGAGTGAGCTTAGGATGTTTATTGATGCAGCATGGTAAAGTAATAGCTTATGCCTCGAGGCAGTTACAGACACATGAAAAAGTTTATCCAACCCATGATCTAGAGTTAGCAGCAGTTGTATTTGCTTTAAAGATATGGTGCCACTACTTGTATGGAGTTCATGTTGACATATATACTGATCACAAGAGTTTGAAATATATCTTTAAGCAAAAGGACCTAAATTTAGGCAGCGAAGATGGCTTGAGCTATTAAAAGATAATTACATTGATATCTTGTATCATCCTGGAAAAGAAAATGTAGTAGTTGATGCTTTAAGTCGTAAGACGATTGCAAGCACTTATGGGCAGTCCACGGGAAGACAAGAGATAACTAAAGATCTATACCAACTAGCTAGCTTGGTGATTCGCCTTCTTGAATCTCCAGACGAATGGGTTATTGTGCAAAATGCGGCAGAATCCTCATTAGTAGTGGAAGTCAAAGAGAAGCAATAAACTGATCCTATTATATTACAGCTTAAGGAGAAGTACAACATGGTATAACAAAGGCATTTAAGCTTACGTAAGAGGGAGTATTTCAGTGTCAAACCAGATTGTGTGTACCTAATGTAGATGAACTAAGAAAGAGGATTATGATGGAAGCACATCATTCAAGATATTTTGTTCATCCAAGGTCAACTAAAATGTATCATGACTTGAAAGAAATGTATTGGTGAGGAGACATGAAGAAGAACATTGTGGAATTTGTGGCTCAATGTCCAATTATCAACAAGTAAAAGTAGAGCACCAAAAGCCCGGAGGTTATATGTAGCGTATAGAACTTCCAATTTGGAAGAGGGACATGATCAACATGGATTTTTCACTAGTTTTCCTCGCTCATTTCGGAAGTTTGATTCCATATGGGTAATAGTCGACAGACTCACCAAATCAGCACAATTCTTGCCGGTGAAGACTACTTATAAAGTTGAAGAGTATGCAAAGTTGTATATTAAAGAGATAGTTCGGCTACATGGAGTGCCAATCTCTATTATATCTGATAGGGGAGCTCAATTCACTGCAAATTTTTGGAAGGCATTTCAGAAGAGTTTGGGAACACAAGTGAATTTAAGTACAGCCTTTCACCCTCAAACAGACGGTCAGGCAGAACGTACAATTCAAACATTTGAGGATATCTTAAGAGCTTGTATATTAGACTTCAAAGGTAGTTGGGATGATCATTTGCCTCTGCTCGAGTTTGCATACAACAATAGCTACCATTCAAGTATTAAAATGGCACCTTATGAAGCTTTATATGGTAGAAAATGTAGATCACCAATCGGCTGGTTTGAAGTAGGTGAAACTGCCTTATTTGGGCCAAATCTTGTTCATCAAGCTATGGAAAAATTTAAGGTGATACAACGACGTCTAGCAATAGCTCAAAGTCGTTAGAAAAAGAGGACTAGATTTTTCCATAGGGGATTGGGTGTTCTTGAAGCTGTATCCAATGAAAGGGGTAATGAGGTTTGGTAGAAAGGGGAAGTTGAGTCCCCGCTATATAGGGCCATATAAGATCATTCGAAGAGTTGTCCAAGTTGCATATGAGTTAGAGCTACCTCAAGAGCTTTCAACAGTTCATCTGTTGTTTCATGTCTCAATGCTTCAAAAATACATAGGTGACCCATCTCGTATTATTCCTACGAAAGATGTACAAGTTATGGGAGATCTAACTTACGAAGAAGTACCCATTTCTATTTTGGATCGACAAGTTAGGAAGTTAAGAAATAAAGAAGTAGCTTCTGTAAAAGTACTATGGAGAAACCAGCAAGTAGAAGAAGTTACATGGGAAGTGGAAGAAGCAATAAAATTAAAGTATCCTCATCTCTTCAAGACCAATGAGAAATACAAAAATGTTTAGTTGAGGCATTCACAAGTAAGTATAAGTTTATATGTATTATGGATTAATAGTAGTATGTAATATAGGCTTGAACTTGTTTGGGCTATAGAACCATGCTAACATTTGAGGACGAATGTTCTTAAGGGGGGGAGGATATAACACCCCGTATTACACATAGGTTAGTTCTATTCATATAAGACTTGACATAGCCATATCGTATAGGTGAGGGACCATGTTTCTTATATGATTAGTGTTGGTTTAAACTAGTTTGGAAGGTGATGAGATGCCTTCCACGTTTCAGCATATGTACTCCAAGTTATCCCCGACGGAAGTATTTAAACTCGAGATAGTAAGGTGGTAATTGAGCTTAAAGTTCAAATTTAAGTGCTAAGCTAAGGCAAAAGGGATTCATATTTAGAGAATGGATTTAAATAAGTGATCTGCTTGCTTGACTTAACTAAGCTAGTAGGTGACAAGTAGGTGCATCACCTACCTAGACTTATTGACCAGCCTATATGACCAAATAGGTGCATCAACTACTAAGATTCTTTTGACCATATTGGTACAAGTACACTACCACCTACTTGCACTAATTCTGGCCCAACTTGAGTAGAAGAATAAGGGACAAAATGGACAGCCAAGGCCCAATAACCTTAAGTCCAAAAAGGCCCGAGTGAAAAGTCCAAGTAGGTGGATCACCCACTTGCTAAATTATGGCCCAAAATGAAGGATAAAGTCGGCCAAAGTAGGTCTCTTTAAAAGGGATTGATATCAGCTATTTTCAACCATTTTAACTTTGGAAAAAATTATGACTTCTAGAGTTTTCTCTCTTTTCTCTCTTAGTTTCATATAGAAGCCATAAAATTCCTTCTAAGGTTCTTGAAGAAACCTTCATATCTGCAAATCAAGGTAAGAGAAACACTTATGAATTTAGCTTAATCCTCCCATGGAAAACTAGAAAAACTTGTTATTCATGCTTAATTATAAGTACAAGGCAGAAGTTCCCACAAGCTACTACTCATTTTTTTTTCTTGGTTATTAAGAAAATTTTCTCTTGTTGTTTGGTTTAAGTGTGAAGAGAAGTTGAAGTTCTAAAATAGTTCAAGTTATAACGAGAAGTTGCAGAAATTGAGGTAAGGTGACTGCTCAAATTTTGTCCTCCTTATGTATAAGCTTGAGTGAGGAATTATGGGTGTGTTGTCATTAAGAACTCAAGGGGTGGCGATTTCAATATTTGGTTATATGATAAAGAATATTTGGGGTTGTTTTATGTGTATTGTTGTTGAGGCAACTTAGGTAATCTTGGGAAATGATATATAAGGTATGTATTGGATAGAGAAGGAGGGTGTGGTGATACACTTCTGTTTAAGCGTTGTAGGGGCTCATTGTCCGTCAAAGTTAGCTATTTTTTTACGAGGCGCACAGTCTGGTAGATGCTAATTTTAGTTTATCATTACTTATATTGTAGATTAACACCTAAAAGGAATGGCTGAATCGTGATAGTTGTATTGGTCAGAGAATAAGAAATGTAAGGTTGTTCGATTCCATATTCCTTGGCATGAAATTTGGTAATTGCAATTAATATCAACAAAGTGAATTTCCTAAGTTCTATCCCTAGTAAAGGAAACATAGTGGCAGCGTATGATCTCCAAATAGCTAACAATATTTTTCCCCTCTTCCTAGTCTGTCGAATTACTTCATTATATGTTCTTTACTCTACATTTATATAATTATCCTCCTATGTGCTAGTATAGAAATGGTATTCACAACAACAAGCTTTGTGAATTCTCGTCTTAGTCAATTGAAGTCAATTCTGTCATTTAAGCTCATAAGTAATGCATTGATGTTCCATAGCTCCTTATGTCATTGTTACTGCCTTGAAGTTATTATTCTCATGTATTCTACTACTGGTCCGTAGTTCCACATCTCAAAAATGATTATGACAACCAAAACGACAATCTCAAAGATTAAAGAAACTAAGTGAAGCAATTTGTATAATTATGGGTGGCAACCCAGGGGAAAATGCCTAGCATGGGTCGATCCCAATTTATATAGAAGGGTGGCAGCTCAGGGGTGAAAGCCTAGCACGGGCCGATCCCAATTTGTGTAATTATGAGGACAGCATCTGAGGCGTTAAAATGTCTAGCATGGGTCATCCTCTTCTACCACTGATCAGGTCGTCATTTGTAGCACATGCCTTACAAAGATTATAAAGTACAGAAAAGTAAAAAACAGAATGTAACATACATGATCCCACAAGAGTAAACAAAGGTGGTCTTCTGTTTCAATCTATGCACTTATATATTGATACTTGATTTCATTTGAGCCCTTGTTTTACATATGTTATTTCCTTACATATTCGCTCATTTTTTTCATATTGACGTCCCTTGCGGGGGACCCTGCATTTAATGTTGCAGGCACAGGTACTCCAGTTAGTAGACTTCTTTAGTATGAGCACAGGTACTCAACTGCTATTGGTGAGGCACCAGGTTGATTCAGGGCTTACAGAGTCTTTGGCACCTATTTTTTTACTATATGGTAGTTAAGGGTAAGGTGGGACCTTGTCCCACCCTAAACTAAGGTTTTCTATCTTTAGAGTCTTTATAGACTGATGTATATAGTTTAGTTGTATCTTGTCTCTTAACGAGTTGTGGACTCAACGTCCAAGTCTTGTATATAAGTTTTGGGTCTACTTTTTTTGGTTCGTATCGCTGCATCCTATATGAACTTGTCACAACTTTAAAATTGTCATAGTTATATGCATAGTAAAGCACAGGTTATATGTTGGTTCTATCGGGCCTTTAGGGCATAGGGTGCATGTCCGTCTTAATGAGAATTGAGGCGTGACATACTACTGCCAATAATATATACTCTTTCTCTGATTTGAGATAATATCTCAAACTATCCTCTTAAAAGAGGTAACTGCTCTGAAGTATCTGTGAAACTCATTCCTCATTTAGAAAATAAGGTTTCTCTTTGCTCAATGTAAAAATACACTATGATTTGAGATAATTACTCAAAAGGGGCCTCTTTAAGAGGTAACTAGTTTGTACTCAATCTTTCTAAAAGCTCTTTAACTTTTCGCAAAAAAAAAAATTCTCTTTCTTCTAGTAAAAATGAAACATTTGAGAAATATTTAGTTCTTAAAGCTCTTTGAGAAATACTCAATGTAAAATACATTATGAGTTGAGATAATTACTCAAAAGGGGCCTCTTTAAGACGTAACTAGTTTGTACTCAATCTTTCTGAAAGCTCTTTTAACTTTTCACAAAAAAAATATTCTCTTTCTTCATGTAAAAATGAAACATATGAGAAATACTTAGTTCCCTTATAATCTTACTTAAATCTTGGTTATGCTCTTTCTCAAACTCCTCTTTACTTTTTCAAAACTCAGTTTAAATAATTATGTTTTGTTTAAAATATTCTCAATGAATACTCAGAAAATAGGGTTCAAGCTAAAATAATAGACATGAACAATCAACTCAAGAATCTCAATACAAGATATATCAACTCAATAATCAGGAAATATAATTCAATAATCAGTAACTCAAGAACTTCGAACATAATATCAACTCATCTCAAGAATACTCAAATCAAAGGGTAGAACCCTAAATTACTCTTTTACTGATTTGAAAGTAGATGTAGGGCGTGAGAACAAACTAGTCCAACACTATGATAGCCTTACATACCTGAAAGAAAAAAGTTCTTGGCAAAATCGACGAGGCTCGAAGAATGGTCGAAACACTAGATTTTCTCCTCTTGAAACCTTGCTCTAATGACTTGAAGTGTTAATGAATATAAAAGAACTGATTAACACTTTCTAAGCCCTTAACTAAGTGTAAACTTCGTGGTTTAGGCTTAGAATAAGGGTTAAAGCGACTTAGTTTAAGTACCTAAATGCATAGGGGAAAGACAAAAACGACCCCTACTTAAAAACTGATGGAGTGCCTTAAAAGGGAGGCTTCACAAGTCGTTTAGGGATCCAAAGTCTGTGAAACGCTTCACCGTCCATCAAGTCATCCGTGAAACTTCGACTGTCTGACAAGGTCTCACTAAAACGGGCATAACTTTTTACTCTGAACTTGAAATGAGGCAAACTTGGTGGGTTGCCATGAGGACTCGAGACCTTTAATTTAATAGGTCATGGACCACCTAATTTATTATGTGTTGATAAATATGGTCACTTGAAATTGACCTTATATTTAAAAGTTGATGGGTGACCTGTACGGGCCCCTAAATGGACCGTACAAGACACCACGGACCGTCTAGGGTCCCTTCCAGGTGACTCACCACTTGGCAGCCCTGGACGGTTGGGCACCTTGCCCCAAACGGACTGTGGTCCCTTTCACGAGCCGTTTAGGCTTTAGTGAAGGATCTATGGTCTATTTTAGGGTCGTGGACATGCTTGTTAACCCTTTTTAACCTTTTTCCAAGACTCGGGTGTTACACAAACGATTCAAATTTTCAGAGTAGAGTTGTGAGGTGTTATAGAATGATTCGCGTCTTAGCTTAGAAATTTTCGGGGTATTACATACTTATTATTTACCCTAGTTTCTTATATTGTTGGGGCACGATTAAATATCACAATAATAATAATAATTTATTATTTAGCAAACTAATAATTCTGAAAATGAGATATATATTACTACGTTGATATATAAATAATAGTGCAGAATATTAATACTTGAGTCGTGCTAGGCACTGTCCTAAGAAACTATTTCAACGGTGTGAAATGTTTTCCAGAATTAAACAAGCCTCTATTTAAATAGAAAATACATGAATCAGCAAATTAATTAACATCAACAAGTTATTAATAGGGAAATAAAATAACAAAGCCTAAATATTTAACTAAGTTAAAGAGAGGTGCAAAATGTGAGTAAAGAAATGGAAAGGGAGGCAAAAATGTTTTCTGTCTCGTTTTTCATTTCAAAGAGAAAACGTCATTTATAGGCTAATAGAGGAGCTTATCAAAAGACAAGTGTCCAATACACTTGGACATTAATTTTCATGCAAAAGGTCATCATAGGACAAGTGTATTCAAATGCCACCACTTTCTTACAATTACCACTTCTCCAAGTAAAAAGTTCATTCTTCCATATATTAATTATTTGGCTTTGTAAATACCTTTTAAAATAAATTCATTTGAAATAAATAAAAGGAAAAATTTCTTGGATGGGTACCTTTTAATAAATAATTATTGATTTTAGCGATATTTTTTTAGTTATTATCATTATAGCAATATATAGCAATATTATGATAAATTTGCAATATGTATTAAAAGTGAATTATGTATGCAATATATATGTATTATAACTATTTTAAAAAAAATATATTATGCTTATTTAGTAAGAAATCGACACATTGTATTATAAGTATATTAAAATGTGTAATAAATGTATTATCTATCAATAAAACTTATATTATATGTGTTCTATAAATTATTCTCTGTAATATGTATTAAAATTGTATTACAAATGTATTAAAAGTTATCAACTGAAAAAAATGTTATTGCTATAAATGGTAAATATTTTTTAATATAGTATATTTACGTAAGTTTCCCTAAATAAAAATACTTACAAACTATGTATGTTACTTTTATTGTTAGTACGGAAAATGTTCAAAAATACTCCTAAAGTATGTGAAATAGACTACTTATACCCTCCATTACATTTTGGGATCAAAAATACCCCGCCGTTATCCCAGGAGACCACAAATACCCTCAAGAGTTAACTACCTAAATTTTTAGTGATGTGGAAAGTCACATGGGACTAATCCCTCCACCTAAGCGTTGCCAACTAGGTTTAATTACAAAAGAAGTTGACCATTAGCGGCGACAAAGTCACCACGAAATTTCGAAATATTGCCATTAAAGGTTATGAGTGATTTTTAGTGGCGACTAAGGCTGCAATAACCATTCGCTAGTAAAAACCTATTTTTTCAACAAAAAAATATGATAATTAATTTTCAGTTGCAACCTAATTTTCTAAAATAAATAACTTGCACTATCAATAATAAAAACATCCAATATTATTACGAAAATCATCAAAATTACTTCTCGATTCAAATCTCCTACTACATAATGCATCATTGTACATTTTATACATTTACATATGACATAAAAATAAAACATGTAGTGTCTTCAAACTCCTCCTTAATTGATATCATTTTTGGTTTTTTAAAAACAATGAAGAAAAAAAAACACAAAATCAGAATTTAATGTTTAAAAACCTTTAGTGACGATATTCTAACTTTTGTGGCGACTTCTGTCGCCGCGAAAAGGTTTAGTTCTTTTGTACCGAATCTTAGTTGGCAACTCTTAGGTGGAAGGACTAGTCCCACGTGGCCTGCCATGTCACAAAAAATTTGGGGTGTTAACTCATAGGGTATTTGTGGTCTCTTAGGACGGTAGGGGCATTTTTTATCCCAAAATGTAACCAAGGATATAAGTGGTCTATTTCGCATAGCTCAGGGGCAATTTTAACCCTTTTTCACTGTTAGTACATATTACCTTTTATTATGTTACGCATTTTGGGGCTGATTTCTTGTTTTTGTTAAGTTTTGTTTGAAAATTAACACCGATAATTAAGCTTTATCTTCTATGACAAGCTATATTAATTTGTTTTGCATTATATTGTTTAGTTTTGGGTGTTAGATTCACGAATTTTGCACTATCTTGATGAGTTTCGAAACCCTAATAATGTTACTTTCATTTTTCCATTTTGTATATATATAAATTTGTTACAGTTTTGATCAGTTTTATTTTATGATGTTGTAATATTCATTTACTTCTCTTTACTATTGTTATGTTACGTTTTTGTTTATTTTTAGTTTGTTTGTGTAATGACCTGTTAGGCCATTTTGATAACTAGTCCTATCTCATTCGTAAAGGACCCTTTACATAAATTTTTAATGGAAATTTTGAATTACTCGTTTAACTATGGTTATTTAATAAGCGGGTAAATTTTAAATATTTAATTTTAGTAATTAGTTAATGGACCAAGTCCATAATTTATTTAATATATTCGAGCGTCTCAGGTATAATCTCACCTAAATTTATATATTCGTGAAACTTGAATGAAGTTATATCACTAAGTATTATTCTATATTATTAATATGTAGGGAAATAAGAGAACAGTAAAGTTACTGCAAGAAATTAATGGCAACTGGGTGGGGACAAGCAATCATTGGCTAATGATGCCAACTTTCACAATTTGAAGACTTTATCAGCGTATTATATTATATATATTTGTAATACATTGTTACAGAGGTTAATTCTGCACATAGTTAATCGTTCTTCTCCATTGGTGAGATTTCAGTGTTAAATTTGGTTCCGTGTTGGATTCGTATGGTATTGTAGTTAGATCCAAATTTGATATATTGAGATATTTAATTAAATATTGGGTGCATTATATTATATGGAAACTATTAGAGTGGTAGTGTTTGGAGAAATTATGACTTAACCCTAGACTTGAAATTTAAAAAATATGACATTTGACCTGTTGGTTGGAATCAAGATTTAGAAACTTTATTATAAATTCTGGTGAGTTTTGGGTCTAAGCTACACATATAGTAATATGAGTGTTGTAAGTTTTAAAAGCTTATTATGATTATTTATTTGAATAGATTGAATTGATTTAGAAGTCCAACAAAAAGGGAAAGCTCAAGTCCTGGAGTGATTGTTCGACTATTTGAGGCAAGTAGATTTCTAAACCCTTGCTAAGTGCATAGAATCGTGTATTTCCTTGTGGTATGTGTTGGGGAGTAATGAAACTTAGTGATGGGTTGACTTGTCCATATTGAATAATTCTAATGATGAAAAAGGGGTAATAAAAGGCAATGTGATTAATTGTTGGTGTGTGATGTGTTGAGAATGGTTTGAAATGCTTATTGACTCATTGTTGATGTTGTATCACGATTGTGTTGTTGTGAATTGTGTATTATTATGAAAATGGTCATTTCCTCATTATTTATGTGAACATGTCATTTGCATTGGTTCTAAGACATGGTTGTGATAAGTGTTATGTGAATTGAGAAAGAATGAGTAATTAAAGAGGATGTACCATTTCGAGGGACGTGTCGCGCGCTGCGACGGATACTATATTTAGAGGGACGTATCGCGCTCCACGATGGATACTATATATTGAGGGTCGTGTCGCACGACGCGACGGATGCATGGACAGATATGTCCCCCATGGGTCCCGGACTGAGAGACAGCGGGTGTGTATCATTAGGTCAGACATGCATCACTATACTTGACATTGCATTTCATTGCATTGCACATCTTTATCATTAATGAACTTGATCTTGAGTGTTGTTGATCCTGTGAGTGCCTTTCTGTGAAACTTGTGATTGATGAATATTGAGTTTGTTGTTGAGGATATGTAATTGTTAGACTGTTGTTGTTGAAATGTGTGCTATGTAAACTGTGAACTGTTAGGTTGGGCTGGTTTTATGCAGGTTGTAGTTGTGAAGGTTCTGTTGGGGTGGTAAGGAGTACCCTTATTCTATTCCCTTAGCTTTTGTTTAGGAGTTTACTTGCTGAGTACCGTGTGGTTTGATATGCATCCCTTGCTACTACATTTTTGTAGGTTACTAGCTCGGATCTTCGGTATACTCTATATTCTCTCCTTGTTCGAGGCTTCCTGTGGAGATTTGTAAGGTAGATGTTTATCATTTCAGCGGACCTTCTTACTCCTATTTATGATCTTGTTCTATTCTAGAAACAATGTCATTTGAGACTTGTATTTTTCTTTCAATTTTGTTATAACACATTAGAGGCTTGTACACGTGACTACCAGGTTTTGGGGTTTTATTTTGTGTTGGATTATGATTTCCGCATTAGTAGATGGTGTTAGTTTCTCTTTCTTTTTTTACTTCTGCCTTCACCGTGTTAATTGGGTATTAGGCTGACTTGTCTTGGTGGGATAAGACGAGTGTCATCACGTCTATTTTTGGGTCGTGACAAAATGGTAGCAGAGACCCAGGTTCATAGGTGTCACGTGTATACAAGCTGAGTCTAAGTAAAGTCTCGTGGATCGGTACGGAGAAGTCTGTACTTATCTTCGAGAGGCTATAGTGACTTTTAGGAAAAAATTTCACTTCTTGAATCTCTATCGTGCATCCTTGGTCCGGTCTGATTCTTACGCTTCCTTCCATTCTCTCTCACTTATAGTGATGACTTGTGCGTGATTCTTCATGTGAGTCGTTGGTTTGTCGTGAAATGTTTGGATGTTAGACCTGGTACTAAAATGGGAGTGATAGACTTATGAAAAGAATATGTGGTCAGATTAAGAATGTTCAACGATTCTGAGGGGTTAAGTAAGGTGATGGCTCGATAATGCATATTCAGGATATTTGAATGATGAGGTTAAACAATTGTTTGAGGGACTTCATGAATGTGTTATCTTTTTCAGGTTAGTTACCCTAGTAGAGAGAATAATACTTGTGTGGTATAGGCTATATCTTGAGTGGTTCGACAATTGAAAGTGGACTGATTAAAATGATGGCAAGATAATGAACAATGTAACTTGAGAAAACACAGTTAGAAAAGTTGTCATAACATGTATGGTTGCTTAGCGAATGATGATAATGATGTTGCAGCAATTGAGGTCAGAATCTCTTTTGTGGTTTCATAGATTGAGTGTATACCAAAGAGGGTCATGATATGACTATTACAATGGTACCAATTCTTACTTGGTTAGAGTTATGGACTGTTCTACTCTTGCTATGGACCTGATCTATGAAGGAATGCATATCGCTTTGGATGAGAGACTGAACAAATTTGGTAGTGTATTATAGTTACTTAACGAGCAGAAATGTGTGGGATATTCGGATACAATCTTCTCGGTAGGTATGATGTGTTCTAGTGGTTGATCTAACGAACTTTCACGATGTGGTACTAGTGTTATATGAAAATGGATACGTCGATTGTAAGTGTGAATACTAACTACTTAAGGAGTTATCAATTGTATCACATGCTCATATAATAAGATTTGATGTTGCATTCATATTTGAGAAACCAACTATCTTGTTACTACGGACGAATGGGTTAAGCATTATTTATAAGGAAGCTTTTAGTGGTGGATCTTTGGTACAATATTGATGTGTTTAGGTTGTGAAGTGTATCTCGAGGATTTTAAATGAGTGGTGATTTCATTGTAAGCTCCATGTAAGTGGATTGATATTAGGATGACAAACTTATAGGTAAAGGAAGTCTCAACGAGTATACTTGTGTGAAGGTAATTGAGAATTTTAGTAAGAAAGTGCGTATAAAATTGAGTTAGTCTTTTGAATTTGATTGGTATAGTTGGGTTTGAGATATCATGTCGATGACGAGGTTGACTTTGTGGTGAAGGCAAGGGCTAACTGATCATAATGGTAATAAGAGTTCGTGATGGATTGTGATTAGGATGCAACTATATGATAAAGATTGTTGGCTAAATGGATTTGACGACTTGCGAGTATCTAATGTTATGGTTTGGTACTATATGATGAGTAGCGTGGTTGCATGGAAAGTTATAGGAGGTGCTGGGACACCACTCGAATAGAACTGAAAGGAGCTAGAGCCATAATGAAAATAATTAGTGGAATGTAGTGTAGCCTTCAAAAGGAAGCGAGAACAAGAATATTTACTCTTATTGCAAGGGCTAAAGAGGTATCTTCAAAGGGGTTGAGAATTGAGTTCAGAGACGCGTGGTTTCATCTGTTTTGCTCTGTTATGGTAATAGTGTCACAGGTTTATCAGATTGGTTAAAAACTATTGGATAAGACTTGAGAAAGGAGTGTAAATACGTTCAACTCGAGTGTGATGAAAAGTTCTTTTGTGGTTTTGAGTTTGATAATGAGTATGGTTGGATTTTTAGCGAAGGATATGATAAGGTTGATGGAGAGGCGATTAATGATAAGCTAAGATACATGAATTCATAAAAATCTTCAATGTATGAGCTAATGTTGATAGATAATGGGATTGGGCTACATAGTTGAAATCAGAATTCAAGTTTTTCGTTGCGAGTCTACGTTCGTGGTAGTATGTTTTGTCCGGGTATGGATTGGTAAGGTAAGAAATGATGATTGCATTCGGTATTGACCATTTTGAAGGACTTATGCATGGTTTGGGTCTTAAAGTTTGTTACTTTTGATTGTTAAAGGACCTAAGGAAGGGTTTTACTTACAAGTGATGGTTTACAGTATAAGATAAAATGTCAGGGGTTGTTGGTCAATGGATAAATTGTTGGTAAGTGAGTCAGTAAAAAGAACAAGAGTCTGGTGTATTGAAGAGTTCAAGGTATTTGAAATTTTTGACATGGGAAGAATTTAAGAAAGGTGAAAGAATAAGACCTCTCGTATGGATCCTTGGTTCGGAGTTGAAGGTTGTATGAATTTCTACCTTTGTGTTCAGATATGACTATGAGATGTGAACTGATTTGGCACCAACTTACTTAGAGTGTATCAGCGACTTTATGAAGTATCTAGTGTTATTCGACCTTGGTTCTGTATATTCTTATGTTGACTACCTACTTCGTTTCAGACATGATTTGGAGTATGATTCATTGCATATGACCACGTGTGTTTCTACATCTATGGGTGAATCCCTAGTGGTGGATCAGATGTACTGATCCTCTTATGTCCTCTTGATAGGTTAGGATCCTTGGGGAGACTTGGTCATTTTAGTTATGATGAATTTGCTGTTGTTTGAAATAGTTAAAGTATACCAGTAGTTCTACACACACAACCTTACTTATGGGGACTTATATAAGAGCTACTATGAAAAATTACAATTGTCTAAGAGTGTTGTTAGAGGTTCTGCATTTTGAAGTGTATCACTTGTTGGATGTTTACTTACTCATTTCCTTCACTGGGTTAGATAAGTTTGATTCTCCCTTAATGAGTATTCGATGTCTAAAGATCATATTTTTATAATTTAAGCTCATGGAAAGATTATGATGTGAAAAGAGAATATTGATAAAATCTATGATGGTTTGTGCATTATGAGTGTGTAGTGGTTGGTTCAGGTTCTATTCTTGTTGTGGCCGATATTGGTTCAGAGTTCTCTCGTATTGATGTGAGAAAGTATTTTTCCTGATGGGTGTGTTGTTGTTTAGAGGAGTTCGGTTCAGATTGGGTTCACAGGTTAGTCTGTGGTTTGATAAGCATTCCTGATTTTTAAATCGGTCAAAGTTTGATTCGAAAGTGTAGTTCTTAATAGTTGATCTTGATGGAATAGTCTTAAGGATGAGATCACTTGGAGAGATGAACACCGACTCTAGAAGATCATAACTTAGACTTTTGATAATGTCGGTTATTCTTCCTTCTTCTTCTTTATGTTCGAGGACGAAGATGGTTTTTAGTGGTAGATAATGTAATGACCCGTTAGGCCATTTTGAGAACTAGTCCTATCTAATTCGTAAAGGAGCCTTTACGTAAATTTTTAACGGAAATTTTGAATTACTCGTTTAACTATAGTTATTTAATAAGCGGATAAATTTTAAGTATTTAATTTTAGTAATTAGTTAATGGGCCAAGTCCATAATTTATTTAATACCCTTACTGCTTGACCCATGTGTTGAAGTAAGCTAGTAGGGTTTAATAATTTCAGACTATACAATTTAAAAGGAAAAAGACTTGGAAAACGAGAACCTGGACCGACAATCAAAGGATGATCGAGCGTCTCAGGTATAATCTCGCCTAAATTTATATATTCGTGAAACTTGAATGAAGTTATATCACTAAGTATTATTCTATATTATTAATATGTGGGGAAATAAGAGAACAATAAAGTTACTGCAAGAAATTAATAGCAACTGGGTGGGGACAAGCAATCATTGGCTAATGATGCAAACTTTCACAATTTGAAGACTTTTTCAGCGTATTATATTATATATATTTGTAATACATTGTTACAGAGGTTAATTCTGCACATAGTTAATCGTTCTTTTCCATCGGTGAGATTTCAGTGTTAAATTTGGTTCCGTGTTGGATTTGTATGGCATTGTAGTTAGATCCAAATTTGATATATTGAGATATGTAATTAAATATTAAATGCATTATATTATATGGAAACTATTAGGGTTGTAGTGTTTGGAGAAATTATGACTTAACCCTAGACTTAAAATTTAAGAAATATGAGATTTGACCTATTGGTTGGAATCAAGATTTAAAAACTTTATTGTAAATTCGGGTGAGTTTTGGGTCTAAGCTACACATATAGTAATATGGGTGTTGTTAGTTTCAAAAGCTTATTGTGATTATTTATTTGAATTGATTTAGAAGTCCAACAAAAAGGGAATGCTCAAGTCCTGGAGTGGTTGTTCAACTATTTGAGGCAAGTGGATTTCTAAACTCTTATTAAGTGCATAGAATCATGTATTTCCTTGTGGTATGTATTGGGGAGTAATGAGACTTGGTGATGGGTTGACTTGTCCATATTGAATTATTTTAATGATGAAAAAGGGATAGTAAAAGGCAATGTGATTAATTGTTGGTGTGTGATGTGTTGAGAATGGTTTGAAAGGCTTATTGACTCATTGTTGATGTTGTATCATGATTATGTTGTTGTGAATTGTGTATTATTATGAAAATGGTCATTTCCTCATTATTTATGTGAACATGTCATTTGCATTAGTTCTGAGACATGGTTGTGATAAGTGTTATGTGAATTGAGAAAGAATGAGTAATTAAAGAGGATGTACCATTTCGAGGGACGTGTCGCGCGCTGCGACGGATACTATATTTCGAGGGACGTATCGCGTGCCGTGATGGATACTATATATCGAGGGTCGTGTCGCACGCCGCGATGGATGCATGGATAGATATGTCCCCCATGGGTCCCGAACTGAGAGACAACGGGTGTGTATCATTAGGTCATACATGCATCACTATACTTGACATTGCATTTCACATCTTTATCATTGATGAACTTGATCTTATGTGTTAATGATCTTGTAAGTGCCTTTCTGTGTAACTTGTGATTGATGAATATTGAGTTTGTTATTGAGGATATGTAATTGTTAGAGTGTTGTTGTTGAGCTGTGTGTTATGTAAACTGTGAACTGTTAGGTTGGGCTGGTTTTATGTAGGTTGTAGTTGTGGAGGTTCGGTTGGGGTGGTAAGGAGTACCTGTATTCTATTCCCTTAGCTTGTGTATAGGAGTTTACTTGCTGAGTACCGTGTGGTTTGGTACTCACCCCTTGCTACTATATTTTTGTAGGTTACTAGCTAGGATCTTCAGGATACTCTCTATTCTCTCCTTGTCTGAGGCTTCCTGTGGAGATTTCTGAGGTAGTTGTTTATCATCTCAACGGACCTTCTTACTCCTATTTATGATCTTGTTCTATTCTAGAAACAATGTCATTTGAGACTTGTATTTTTCTTTCAATTTTGTTGTAACACATTAGAGGCTTGTACACGTGACTACCAGGTTTTGGGGTTTTATTTTGAATTCGATTATGATTTCCGCATTAGTAGATTGTGTTAGTTTCTCTTTCTTGTTTTACTTCCGCCTTCAACGTGTTAATCGGGTATTAGTCTGACTTGTCTTGGTGGGATAAGACGAGTGCCATCACGTCCATTTTTGGATCGTGACAGTTTGTATGTCTAGTTCCTAATATATAAGTGGCTAGAAGCAGGCAGCTGATGGACAAGATGTCTACTTCTAGCCAAGGGCCATTTTGGATTTTCAAAAATTATGTTGTTTCTACCAATGGTACTTAACTGCTTATGGGCTTGAACTGTTTCTCCTTAAGACCGAAAAACCAAGTTATTTCTTATTTCTTTCTTTTTTATCCTTCAACAGATTTAAGTGTGTAGACAAAGGTGGACCCCAGTTATATTTTATTTTCACGTTCTTACTAAGGAGTCTTTTTATTTCTCTTCACAAAATATATTTTTAAATAAAAAATACGGGCCCTAAATGTTCTCCCACGCGTTGCTTTTGCAATTATTTAAGAAAGATGAGTTAGGTCTATCCATTATCAACTTATATATGTGACATCATCATAGTATGTTATCCGCTAACTTTTAGCTATTTTTATTAACTTGCCATATTATTTGAGAAGTAATAACTAAAATTATTGATTTTAATGTATTATTTCTTAAATTGATTGAGTAATAAATATAAAAAGCTTTTCTAAAAATCATATAAAATATTATAAATCACAATTTAAAAAAAATTGAAAATCATATAAAGAACTTTATTAACTCTCCAAATTTTATATGTGTCACATAAATTGATACAAAGAAAGTATTATATTGTTTAAAATTATAAAAATACTATAAATGACAATAATAAACATTTTAAAAAAATTGGCTGGCTCTCTAGATTTTATCGATATCACATAAATTAGGACACTAGAATAATATATGTTGGGTCGGTGCTGGCACAGGCTGATATTGAAACGACATGTTCCCGTTGTTATAGAAAAGCCAATGAGGAAAGAATTGGGGCCAGAAAATATTTGAGTAGTAACTTGGGAATTCCTAGCCTAGTCCAGATTTCGACGAAATCTGAGTCTATGAGGTCTAAGAAAATCTAGTAATGAATAGGAGATCTAATTATGAATTTGATCACATGAGTAGATAGTTAAGACGTTAAGGAATCCGTACGACTTTACGGAATCGAATTCGGGCGAGTAGAACTCCTGAAACTAACCTTAGCGTGAACGGGTAGTTTTTGAATGTCATGAGTAGAAGGTGTGTTGTGAAATGGGGGTTTGAAACTCTAATTCCGAAGTTCTGTCTCCGTGCAAGCCGCCAGGGCTGGGCCGTTGTGGCGGGATGAGGTCTGCCATACCGGCCCAGTCGCGACTTAAGTCGGGATTAAACCCCAAAAATGTTATTTTTCTACAAGTTTCATTCTCGAGAGCTAAGAGACGACCCCATGTGATTTCTTGACACTTTTCCACCTCTTCTAGCGCTAAAGGTAAGGTTTTTACTCCTATAATTCGTTTTTCGATCCATAGAACTTAGATTCATTGGTGATTATCATTGGGGGAGGGTTTTGACCTGAAACTAATGGTGGAAAAAGCCCTAAGTTGGGTGTTGGGATCTTGGGTTTGGCCTAGGGTTGATGATTTCGATTGTAATCCGGGTAATTAGGCCTCGTTTATTGATCCTTGCATTAATTTGTTGTTTTGGGCCACGAACAAACGGAAAGAATCCGGAAAGGGAAGATTCAAGTGCCTTAGGGGGATTCAAGCTTGGTTTCGAGGTAGGTGATGGTTTGATTTCATGTTTGTGTGATGTATGTTGGTAATTGCTTCATTGTAATGCATGTATGTATGTGAATGAAACGCTATTGATCAAACCAAATGAATTGTGTTTGAATGAACAAATGTATGCCATGATTCAACACTTGACGGAATGATTGCGAGTATGTACATTATGAGTATGAATGTGATTGTGGTTGTGTTGAATGGATCGGGTGTCACATTCCGACATACTAACTTAGATCGAGTGCCACGTTCCGGCGCATATATTGGATCGGGTGTCACGTTCCGACACACTAATTGGGATCAGATGTCACGTTCCGACACACAAACAGTTTGGGTAGGGGTTCCATAGAGGACCATTGAGTTGTTATATCTACTTGTATTGAGAATGTGGAATTGTACATTGCTCTTGAAATGATAACCAATGTGTATATTTGTTATGTACATGTCATGTTTACTATGTTGTGACTGCTTATATATGTTTCGCTTATTGGAATAGCCGCGTGATCCTACCAGTACACTGTGGTTGTGTATTGATACTGCACTTGCTCTTTTTTTGTTGAGTACATGGCATCTTCAGGCGGCTACTGATAGACCTCATTTACAAGATCACTGATCGAGACCGAATTTAAGGGTGAGCCAGTTCTTCCAAGCTGCCATGAGTTCTCTTTTTGCTTAGTCTATTTTCTTCGAACTTAGACTAGTACTTTAGACATTCGCTTGTTTAGTTTCGGGGTTGTACCCCTTCTTCTTAGATTTGTTGAACTTTAGAGTTTTGGTATATTGACTTTCAGGTTCTTGGCGTTGTTTCCGCAAATATTTAGTAATGGTTTTGTCAAACTTTCGAAGTTTATGGGAACTTTATTTTCTTTTGGACATTTAAAACTGCTTTCGTATTTTTAAATGCCTATATTTTCGTTAAATTATGTAGTTGGGTTGTAGTAATGGTTCTCCCACCAGAGGGTTAGTGTGGGTGTCAATCACGACGGTCTGGGTCGTGAAAAAGTTTATATCAGAGCCCTAGGTTCGTTGATCTCGGTGTACCAAGACGAGTCTACTAGAGTCTTGCGGAACGGTACGGAGACGTCTATACTTTTCTTCGAGAGGCTATAGGACTTTAGGAAATCTCTTTGTTTTCTCTTGTCTCCTTTCATGCTATAACTTGATTCCAATTGGTAACTGGTGATCCAAATTGGTATCTAATCTCCTTCACTCTTCTATCCGCAGATAGTTAACACTAGATTCAACGGCGTCAGGCCCATAGCTCCCGTCAATGAGCCCGCTGAGAAGTCAGCAGCAAGAGGCTGCGGTCGAGGCAGGGGTAGAGGAAGAGCAAGTGGTAGAGGCCGAGGAAGGGTAGCACCCGCTAGGGGTGGGTCTCTGGTTGAGAATGCTCCAAGAAATGAGGTTCCTCCTGCGCATCATGAACAGATAGAGGAGAATGTGGAAGTTGAGAATGAGGAGGATGTTGGGCAAGAGGAAGAGGTGCAGGCTGAGACTACAGGTATTCCTCCCTTAGACCCAGTGTTAGCTCAACAGATTATGTCTTTTTCTGAAAGGATTGGTTGGTCCTGGAGTTCTTCCCACAGTTCAAGCAACTCAAACTCCCGCCAACCCCCCTATTCTGTCACTATTCCCAAGGTGGGTGGAACTGTAGGCACTGATGCCTTTTTCCGTCCCCTATTGGGTCCGGTGATGACTGGTAATCAGCATGAAATGTTGACTAAATTTCTGAAATTGAAGCCGCCTGTGTTCCATGGTTCTAAGAGTGAGGACGCCTATGAGTTCATCTTGGATTCTTATGAGAGGCTTCATAAGTTGGGTATTGTCCATCAGCATGGAGTAGAGTTTGTGATTTTTCAGCTTCAGGGGGAGGCTAAGCAGTGGTGGAGAGCTTATGTGGAATGAAGATTGTCAGCTTTACCCCCACTCACTTGGACCAAGTTTCATGCTCTGTTTCTGGAAAAGTATGTGCCCCGGACCTTGAGAGATCGTAAGAAGGATGAGTTCATGGCTTTGGAGTAAGGTGGTATGTCTGTGGCTGTTTATGAGGCTAAGTTCCATGTTTTGTCTAGATATGCTACACAATTGGTAACTACTGAGGAGGAGAGGATTCGTCTATTTGTCAAAGGATTGAACCCCGAACTTCAGGTATTATCTGTTCACATGACTTCTGCGGGGAAAAGCTTTAATGAGGTGACCGACCTTGTGAAGAAAGTAGAGGGAGATAGACGTGATGGTCAGGCTAAGGCCTTGGCTAAGAAAGCCAAAAGCACAGGTAACTTTCAGGGTTCTTACTCCAGAGGTTCAGGTAGGCCGACGCTTGCAGCCCGGCCAATTCAGTCCGCCATGCCCGCTTCTACAGGTAGTTACTTGAGAAATCCACAGCAGAATTTTATTCAGGATAGCCAGGGAGTCGCGTCTTCGGCTAGCGGCAGACCGTCTTTCGATCGTACTTGCTATAATTGTGGGGAACCTGGGCACATGAGGAGAGATTGTCCCCAACCGCGCATGTTGGAACCCCTGCAGCAGCAGACTAGAGTAGTGGTACCCGCGGGTAATGGTAATAATGGTAAAGGACGTTCACAAGGTGGGCGAGGAGGAAATCAACGAGGCTGTTGAGGTCGGGGTAATGGTAATGCAGGCAGAGGAGCAGCGCAATCAGGTAAGGAGATTACCCGTCAAGATGACAGGGCTCAGTTTTATGCCTTTCCGGGCAAGACCGAGGCGAAGTCATCTGATGCAGTGATCACAAGTACTATTCTTATTTGTGACCGGATGGCTAACGTGTTGTTTGATCTGGGTTCTACTTGTTCATACGTGTCAGTTCAGTTTGCCTTGGGATTTGATGCGGTTTGTGATGTACTTGATGCCCCCATCCATGTTCTACCCCAGTTGGAGAGTCTGTCATAGTCACCCATGTTTATCGTGCTTGTTCTGTTATGTTTATGGGTTTCCAAACTTGGGCTGATTTAGTTATTTTGGATATGACTGACTTTGATATAATCTTAGGCATGACTTGGTTGTCCCCCTATTATGTTGTGTTAAATTGTAAGACTAAGTTTGTGACTCTAAAGATTGAGGGTAGGAAAAAGTTAGAGTGGGAAGGGGTGTACAAGCCTAAGCTAGCTAAGGTCATATCTTCCATTCGGGCTAGGAAACTGGTGGGGCAAGGGTGTTTGGCATATTTGGCTCATATTCGGGATGTTGAGGTTGAGTCTCCCTCTATTGAGTCTATTCATGTGGTGTCAGAATTTAGAGAAGTGTTTCCTACCGATTTGCCTGGTATGCCCCCGGATAGGGATATAGATTTCTGCATTGATTTGGATCCTGGTACCCGCCCCATCTCCATTCCTCCTTATCTCATGACCCCGGCAGAGTTGAGAGAGGTTAAAGCTCAAATTTAGGAACTTCTTGATAAAGGCTTCATCCGTCCTAGTGCTTCCCCGTGGGGTACTCCTGTCTTGTTTGTTAAGAAAAAGGATGGTAGTATGAGGATGTGCATAGACTACCGACTATTTAATAGGGTCACCATTCGAAATAAATATCTATTGCCGCGGATAGATGATCTTTTTGACCAGTTGCTAGGTGCATCAGTTTTCTCTAAGATTGATCTAAGTTATGGTTACCATCAGTTAAAGATTAGGCCTGAGGATGTACCAAAGACGGCATTCAGGACCCGCTATGGGCATTATGAGTTTCTAGTGTTGTCGTTTGGGTTGACAAATGCGCCTGCAACTTTCATGAGTTTGATGAATGGTGTGTTCAAGCCATTCCTGGATTCGTTCGTTATTATTTTCATTGATGACATTTTGGTTTATTCCAAGAGTAAGGAAGAGCATGCCGACCATCTTCGCATTGTTCTGAGTGTTCTTGGGAGACAAAAGTTGTATGCTAAATTCTCGAAGTGTGAGTTCTGGTTGACTTCAGTTGCCTTTTTGGGGCATGTAGTTTCAAGGGAAGGGGTAATGGTAGATGCCCAAAAGATTGAAGCGGTTAAGAATTGGGTCCGGCCTAGCTCTGTGATTGAAGTTAGGAGTTTTGTCGGGCTCGCTAGCTACTATCGTAGGTTCGTGATGAATTTTGCTTCTATCGCCACACATTTGACAAGGTTGACCAAAAAGGAGGTACCTTTCGAGTGGACTGACAAGTGTGAAGGGAGCTTTCAAAAGCTCAAGACTCTACTGACCACAGCACCTATTCTATCACTACTGGTGGAAGGTAAAGATTTCATTATTTATTGTGATGCTTCATATTCGGGTTTGGGTGTTGTGCTGATGCAAGGTAAGAATGTAATAGCTTATGCATCGCGGCAGTTGAAGGTGCATGAGAGGAACTACCCGACACATGATTTGGAGTTGGCAGCGGTAGTGTTTGCCCTTAATATCTAGCGGCATTACCTTTATGGTGTCAAGTGTGAGGTATTTACTGACCATCGTAGCCTACAACATGAATTCACTCAAAATGACCTAAATCTGAGACAACGAAGGTGGATGGAGTTACTCAAGGATTATGATGTGACCATTCAGTATCATCCGGGTAAGTCTAACGTGGTGGCAGACGTATTAAGCCGAAAGGCGGTGAGTAGGGGTAGTCTAGCTTGCTTGAGTATATCCAAGCGACCTTTGGCTAAGGAAATTCAAACCTTGGAATCTAAGTTCATGCAGTTGGGCATCTCAGAAAAAGGTGGGGTGTTAGCTAGCATTGAGGTGAGGTTCACATTCATTGAGGAGATCAAGGCCAAACAATTTAAGGATAACAGTTTGAATGAGCTCAGAAAGAAGACAGTATCTGGCAAGGCACAAGATACAACTCTTGATATGGGGGGGGGGGGTTCTGCTCAATTTTAAAGGAAGAATTTGTGTTCCTCGATTAGATGACTTGATTCAAAAATTGTTGACCGAATCTCATGGTTCACGGTATTACATTCATCCAGGAGTGACCAAGATGTATCGAGACTTGAAAAGACTTTATTGGTGGCCTGGCATGAAGAAAGACATAGCTGAGTATGTGGCTAAGTGCCAAAACTGCAAACAGGTAAAGTATGCGCATCAAAGACCTGCAGGTTTTCCCCAGAAAATGCCAATTCTGGAATGGAACTGGGAAATGATAGCTATGGATTTTGTGGTTGGTCTCCCCAAGACATTGGTAAAGTTTGATTCTATTTAGGTAGTGGTTGACAGATTGACTAAGTCAGCCCATTTTATTCCTGTCAGAATAGACTATAATGCTCAGCAGTTGGCTAAGGTTTATGTGAAAGAGATAGTGAGGTTGCACGGGGTGCCCCTTTCTATCATCTCAGACTGTGGTACATGGTTCACATCCAAGTTTTGAAGGAAATTGCATGATGAGTTGGGCAATCAACTCACTTTTAGTATAGCTTTCCGTCCACAGACGGATGGGCAGTCAGAAAGAACTATTCAAGTGTTAGAGGACATGTTGAGGGCATGTGTGATCGACTTTGGAGGACATTGGGATAAGTTCATACCGTTGTGTAAGTTCTCCTATAATAATAGTTACCACTCCAGCATTGATATGGTACCGTTTGAGGCACTTTATGGGAGGGGATGTAGATCACCCATAAGATGGTTTGAGGCTGGAGATGTAAAACCTTTGGGGGTTGACTTGGTGAAGGATGCTCAGGATAAAGTAAGAAGCATCCAAGCTAAGCTTCTAGCAGCCCAAAGTCGACATAAAAAGTATGTAGACCATTAGGTAAGAGACATGACATTTCAGACTAGGGAAAAAGTTCTTCTTAAGGTGTCACCCATGAAAAGAGTGATGAGATTCGGCAAGAAGGGCAAGCTTAGTCCTCGACACATTGGACCATTCGAAGTTCCTGACTGCGTAGGACCAGTGGCTTATAGATTGGCCTTACCTTCGAATTTATCGGGAGTTCATCCAGTATTTCATGTGTCCATGTTGAAGAAGTACCATGGGGACAGGATTACATCATAAAATGAGACTCATATTTGTTAGAAAAAGACCTTCAGTATGAGGAGGAACCAGTTGCTATTTTTATCGCGATATCCTGAAGCTGAGAACCAAAGAGATAAAGTATGTGAAGGTTCAATGGAAGCATCGTCCGGTTGAGGAAGCTAATTGGGAAACCGAAAAGGACATGCGAGATAAATATCCCAGTTGTTCAACGATTCAGGTATTCCTCTACCATTCTTTAGCCTGTTTTCCCTAGTTTATCACTCGGGGACGAGTGATGGGTAATTATGTATCTATTGTAATGACCTGTTCCCGTCGTTATAGAAAAGCCAATGGAGAAAGAATTGGGGATAGAAAACGTTTGAGTAGTAACTTGGGAATGCCTAGCCTAGTTCAGATTTTGATGAAATCTGAGTCTGTGAGGTCTAGGAAAATTTGGTAATGAATAGGAGATTTAATTATCAATTTGATCACATGAGTAGATAGCTAAGACTTTAAGAAACCCGTACGACTTTACGAAATCAAATTCGGGCAAGTAGAACTCTCAAAATTGACCTTAGCGTGAATTGGTAGTTTTTAAATGTCATGAGTTGAAGGTGTGTTGTGAAATGAGGGTTTGAAACTCTAATTCCGATGTTCTGTCTCCGTGCAAGCCGCCAGGGCGGGATTTATTTTGCCAGGGCGGGGCCGCTGTGGCGGGATGGGGTCCATCGTAGCGGCTCAGTCGTGACTTAAGTCGAGATTAAACCCCAAAAATATTATTTTACTGCAAGTTTCATTCTTAAGAGCTAAGAGACGATCCCAGGCAATTTCTTGAATGTTTTCCACCTCTTCTAGCACTAAAGGTAAGGTTTTTACTTCCCTAATCCATTTTTCCGATCCGTAGAACTTAGATTCATGGGTGATTATCATTGGGGAGTGTTTTGACCATAAACTAATGGTGGAAAAATCCCTAAGTTGGGTATTGGGATTTTGGGTTTGGCTTAGGGTTGATGATATCGATTGTAATCTGGGTAATTAGGCCTCGTTTATTGATCCTTGCATTAATTTGTTGTTTTAGACCACGAACAAGCAGAAAGAATCTGGAAAGGGAAGATTCAAGTGTCTTAGGGGGATTCAAGCTTGGTTTCGAGGTAGGTGATGGTTTGATTTCATATTTGTGTGATGTATGTTGGTAATTGATTCATTGTAATACATGTATGTATGTGAATGAAACACTATTGATCAAACCAAATGAATTGTGTATGAATGAACAAATGTATGCCATGATTCAACACTTGATTGTATGATTGCGAGTATGTACATTATGAGTGTGAATGTGATTGTGGTTGTGTTGAATGGATCGGGTGTCACGTTCTTACTCACTAACTGGGATCGGGTGCCACGTTCCGTTGCATATATTGGATCGGTTGTCACATTCCAACACACTAATTGGGATCGGGTGTCACGTTCCGGCACACTAACAGTTTGGGTATGGGTTCCATGAGAGGACCATTAAGTTGTCATATCTACTTGTATTGAGAATGTGGAATTGTACATTGCTCCTGAAATGATAAATAATGTGTATATATGTTCTGTACATGTCATGTTTACTATGTTGTGACTGCTTATATATGTTTCGCTTACTAGAATAGTTGTGTGATCCTACTAGTACACTATGGTTGTGTACTGATACTGCACTTTCTCTTTCTTTGTTGAGTACAGGGCATCTTCAGGCGGTTACTAACAGACCTCATTTAGGAGATCACTGATCGAGACCGAATTCAAGGGTGAGCCAGTTCTTCCAGGCTGCCATGAGTTCTCCTTTTGCTTAGACCATTTTCTTCGGACTTAGACTAGTACTTTAGACATTCGTTTGTTTAGTTTCTGGGTTGTACCCCTTCTTCTTAGATTTATTGAACTTTAGAGTTTTGGTACATTGACTTTCTGGTTCTAGGAGTTGTTTCCGCAAATATTTAGTAATCGCTTTGTCAAACTTTCGGAGTTTATGGGAACTCCAATTTCTTTTGGACATTTAAACTTGCTTCCGTATTTTTAAATGCATATGCTTTTGTTAAATTGTGTAGTTGGGTTGTAGTAATGGTTCTCCCACCGGAGGATTAGTGTGGGTGCTAATCAGACGGTCTGGGTCGTGACAGATATATCTAGTTTATAATATATAGTTTTATATAATTGTGGCTCTGTGCATTTTTTAAAAATTTTATGGATATTTTAATGTCTAGATTGAGTTGGTTATATTAGTGTTCCATTTGTCCTCTGGCAGTTTCAATTAGCTTTTATTATTAAAGTTTATGTCTTGATATTTATTAATTGTTACACTTCTTATATTGATATTATTTAATTAACTAATTATATAAAATTCACCGATGAAGAAATTACCGTCTATTTCCAAGGCCTCCCGTGTATATAAGATGGGTTTTATTTTAAGTTATTATTTATTTTATTTATTTCGATTGATATTAATCAATTACTAACACTTTTACTAAGTGTGTTTACATGTACCCAAAGCTGCTTTTCGAGGAAGCTATTTGAATTAAGTTTCGAATGATATGTTGATTCATTATTTTGTATATTGTTAACGTTAGGCAAACATTACGTCGTTTCTCATATTATTTCTTTATTTTATTCTTTGTGTATATTGCATGTTTACTGTACTAGTACATTTTTTCGTCTCCCGTCGTTTGGGGTCCAAAAATCTTGGTTTTTGAACCAAACAACAGAGGGACAGGATGGTCCGTACGTGAAACCGCGAACCGTAGGTCCCCACCGTCGACTAGGTTCGGCAGTTATTTCTTAGGGGCTTTTGGGTCTTTTTCAGTTATTTTATCCTAATTCTATGTCGTTTTACCCTTCACTAAAGCCCCTATATAAGTGTTTTAATCCCCAAATTTCCCCAATTGAAATCATTCTCTCAAATTTACAAAAGAAGAACAAGTTTTCTCTCTAAAATATTTCTCTCTCTAGAAAACTTGAAGAAGAAGAAGGGTTCAATCTAGGGTTTCAAAGCAAGCCCCCATTTCCACCATTGAAGGCAAGCTTTTAGCATTGAGGTATGATAGTTTTCATCCATGGATTCCTTCCATTCATGGAGTTCCCAAATTCTCCTATTTTCAAAGATTAGAACCTTCATTTGAGTTAGGGTTTTCTTCTATGTTATGGGTTCTCTTGCTTATGTTAGGTTATATACTATTAATCATGTGTTTAGACATAGTATTCTAACAATTTTCAAGATTAAATATCTAAGTGAGAGATTGTTGGGGTATATACTATTAACCCTAACAACAATATAAAATATAAATAAATTGAATTATAAATATTATGATAGTGATTGAATATAAATATTATGATATAAATTGAGAATTTAGTGGACTCAAAATTCAAGAATGAGAGAATATAGAATATAGATGAGAGAGTAGATAATTTGTGAGAAATAGTGAAGGATAAAATGGTATTTATAATATAAAATATGGACTAAAGTTTATTTTATGTAACTTTACGGTTAAAATAATAGTTTAAAGTGTAGGGGATGATAGGGGGTGTTTGGAAGGTGAAAATACATTGAAAAATCTGATATAGACGTTGGGGGGCCCATTAGTTGTTGCCCCAGCGGTCCCCAACGGCTAGATTTTTCAAAATTAAAAGAAAAAAAAATTAAAATCTATCCCACGAGACTGGTCGGTTTAGCCGGGACAGGACGGGGCCAGACCGGGCCAGGTCGACCGGGACAGAAGTGTGAGCCGTCCCATCCCCCGTCCCCAATCCCCATGTCTACCCAACCCAATTCACCACACGGGATCAGGATTAGCGAGACGGGTCTCGAGCCGGTATCGGGCCGGGTCGGGCTGTCCTGGTCCCCTTGCAAGACCTACCTTGACCAATAATCCCCAGTTTGGCTTAATTTGTGTAAATTTCTGCTCTTCCGCAGTATCTTGGAGTAGCAGTTCCTTGACCCTTTTTGTTAAGACCTGTGACTTGTAATAATGCTGTTGAAATTGTTATGTTTCCCCTTCTTTGTCTTAATATTTGGTATGCTTGCTTTGTCCATGTTAAGATGGTTTTAGCTTGTGTTGGTAACTCCAGGAAATTATTAAAGTGAATCAATTGTGGACCTGAAAAATTACAAGGTAGGTTGGATAAAAAAAATCAGCTAGCTTATACCCTTCCCTATATATATGCACCACTGTCACTTCTCTATTCTCCAAATCCCTCTTCACAAATTTTGCACTATCTTAATAAGTTACGAAACCCCAGTAACGTTACTTCCATTTTTTCATTTTGTATACATAAATTTGTTACAATTTTGATCTAATTTTATTTTATGATATTGTAATATTGATTTACTTCTTTTTACTATTGTTATGTTACATTTTTGTTTATTTTTAGTTTTTTTATATATCTAGTTTATAATAAATATAGTTTTATATAATTGTGGCTCTGTGCATTTTTTAAATCTTATGGATATTTTCATGTCTAGATGGAGTTGGTTATATTAGTGTTCCGTTAGTCCTCTGACAGTTTCATGTGCTTTAATTATAGAAGTTTATGTCTTGATATTTATTAATTGTCACACTTCTTATATTGATATTATTTAATGGACTAATTATATAAAATTGGCCGATGAAGAAATTATCATCTATTTTCAAGGCCTCCCATATATATAAGACACATTTTATTTTAAGTTATTATTTATTTTATTTATTTCGGTTCATATTAATCCATTACTAATACTTTTACTAAGTGTGTTTATAGGTACCCAAAGCTTCTTTCCGAGGAGGCTATTTGAATTAATTTTGGAATGATATGTTGATTCATTATTTTGTATATTGTTAACATTAGGCAAACATTAGGTCGTTTCTCATATTATTGCTTTATTTTATTCTTTGTGTATATTGCATGTTTACTATACTAGTACATTATTTAGTCTCCTCCTCAATTTGTAAAGATAAATTCAGCGGGGTCCCACGGTTGTGGATTTTGAAGGGTGCTAATACCTTCTCTTCGTAATCACTTGAATCATTACCTAGAATTTATTGATTTCACAAACTATTTTTTTTTGTTAATTGATTAATTGGTTTCATAGTTTTCCTAAAATTAGGTGGCAACTCCTAAATCTTTTTCATAAAATTCTTTTAAATTTAGTTAAATTAAATTGAATATAATTCTTTGAGCTACCACGACGTTTCCCCTTATTTGCAAAAATAGGGATGTAAACAGTGATAACGTTTTAGGGTGAAATTAGTTTCACTTTAAAATAATCCAGGGGATGATAGAAACCCCGTAAAATATAAGTGTGTAGTTGGGAATCCGATAATAGGTTGAGGTGTCTTTTGACTATTTTTTTCAAAAAAATTATAAGAACATTTAATAGTTGTTATCCCAATAATCCAAAACCGATAATCTATAATTTTTTTGTTTGATTTATCGATTAAACTGATTTCTGCACATCCCTATTTTCAACCCTGTTCAATTTAGTTAAGAGAATTATTTGATTAATATCTTTTATATAAAAAATTTATAGGTAAATGTAAAGAAATATTTACATTTTTAATGAATATATATATTAGTGTAATTTGAAAGAAGAAAAAAAAGAGCATTTTCTTCACTTTTACAAATTAAATTACGACTTATAACAAATCAATTTAAAATAAATTAATAATTTCAATTAAAATAAAATTATGGTATATCATATAAAATGACTAACCCTTACTAGAAAATTTTAAGCGAATTATTTGATTAAATTACCTTTTATATATTTTTTTTATAGAAAAATGTAAAAAAATAGTATTAGATTTTTTAAAGAAAATTTATTTACATCATTTAACATATAAGGATAACTTTTTTATTAAAAAAGAAAGGTATTTTCTTGAATCTTTACAAATTAAATTAAGAGTTGCTATAAACGAATTAAAAATAAAATTTAATAAAGAGATAAAGGACCCTCACAAGTAAATATTCACTAATTCTTGTCAAAAAAAAAAAAGTAATGGAGAAACAATTTCATCCCTCTAATTGTGAATTAGTGATGCATTTGTTGAAATTTGTGGCTGAAAAACGAAGTGAAGGATTAATTAGATTTGTGGATGTTTAGAATAAAGAGGCATGAAAATTTATTTTTATTTTAGTTGTGTCGCTTCAAGAATCTACGAAGAAGAATGTTCAATTTTATTTTCAGACCTTTTTAATTTAGTTAAGAAAATTATTTGATTATATATATATTGAATTTCTTTTATGAAAGTTTGTTTCATATCACTAAACACATAAGGATAATTTTTTTTAAAAAGAAGATATTTTCTTGACTAATAAAAATTAGATTATGATAAGTTACACACACAAAAAAAATGTATGGCATGAACTTTTGAAATGGTACCCAAGAAATGTCTTTCTCTTAAATGTGTAATAAGGGTTGACTTAGGAAAACCTATGACTCTATTGAATGAAGTTTCTTAAGAAGAGTGCCAAAAGATTTGGATTTCCCATGTAGATTCATTCAGTGGATCATGAAATGCATAACAATTCTAACTTATTGCTTCGTACTGAATGGAGAACTCACACATTCTTTCCTTGGGAAGAGTGGTATTATACAGGGTAAACCCATGTCTCCGTATCTATTTGTCATAGCAATGGAGTACCTCCAAAGAGAGCTAAATGTAGCAGCTTTGAATATCCAATTTAAGTTTCATCCAAGGTGCAAACAACTACAAGTTATGCATATAAGCTTTGTAGATAATCTCTTAATGTTAAGCAACTATGGGCACTAGCACACAAACAAGGAAGTTTATGGATTAAGTGGTTTCATGTGTACTACATAAGATAGACTACTTGGGACTCTTGTCCAATTAATTCTTCGCAATGCTACCTTGGTGGTAAGGAAGATTATAGAGTCTAAAAAATACTTTATGAATGGCTCAAGCTTGTAGGGAGACATACGCAGTCGATTGAAGTTGATAGTAACACAGAACAGGTTCTCCATCAAGAAGATGTACACATCCTTATTACCACTCCATTCAAAAGCACCTTGAAAGGCCTTGATCCTACATCATAGCATTCATCAAAAACATAAGTTTATCTTATGGTTGACACTGTACCAAAGACTGTCGGCTGTTGAGAGACTAAAAGGATTCGAGATTCAGATCTCATCTCTATGGACTTTCTGCAAAACATCAAATGAAAAAAAGTAAAACCTTTTTTTCTCTCCAGTTAGAAACTCATTCTAGTTCTGAGTTGTCACGACCCAGACCGTCGTGATTGACACCCACACTAACCCTCCGGTGGGAGAACCGTTATGACAACCCAACTACACAACTTAACAAAAACTAGAACATTTAAAGATACGGAAGCAGGTTTAAATGTCTAAAGGAAAATGGAGTTCCCGTAAACTCTGAAAGTTCAACAAAACAATTACCAAAATATTTGCGGAAACAATGCCTAGAACCTGAAAGTCAATGTACCAAAACTCTAAAGTTCAACAAGTCTAAGAAGAAGGGGTACAACCACGAAACTAAACAAGCGAATGTCTAAGTACTAGTCTAAGTCCGAAGAAAATGGACTAAGCAAAAGGAGAACTCATGGTAGCCTGGAAGAACTGGTACACCCTTGAGTTCGGTCTCGATAAGTGATCTCCTAAATGAGGTCTATCAGTAGCCGCCTGAAGATGCCCTGTACTCAACAAAGAAAGAGCAAGTGCAAAATCAATACACAACCACAGCGTACTGGTAAGATCACGCGTTATTTCAGTAAGCAAAACATATATAAGCAGTCACAACATAGTAAACATGACATTTACAGAGCAGATATACACATTGGTTATCATTTCAGGAGCAATGTACAATTCCACATTCTCAATACAAGTAGATATAACAACTCAATGGTCCTCTCATGGAACCCATACTTAAACTGTTAGTGTACCGAAACGTGACACCCGATCCCAATTAGTGTGCCAAAACGTGACACACGATCCAATATATGCGCCGGAACGTGGCACCTAATCCCAGTTAGTATGTCGGAACGTGACACCCGATCCATTCAACACAACCACAATCACATTCACATTCATAATGTACATACTCGCAATCATACAATCAAGTGTTGAATCATGGCATACATTTGTTCATTCATACACAATTCATTTAGTTTGATCAATAGTGTTTCATTCACATACATACATGCATTAAAATAAAGCAATCACCAACATACATCACACAAACATGAAATCAAACCATCACCTACCTCGAAACCAAGCTTGAATCTCCCTAAGGCACTTGAATCTTCCCTTTCCAGATTTTTTCCGCTTGTTCATGGTCTAAAACAACAAATTAATGCAAGGATCAACAAACAAGTATCAACCCTAGGCCAAACCCAAGATCCCAATACCCAACTTAGGGCTTTTTCCACCATTACTTTCAGGTCAAAACATTCCCCCAATGATAATCACCAATGAATCTAATTTCTACGGATCAAAAAATGGATTAGGGGAGTAAAAACCTTACCTTTAGTGCTAGAAGAGGTGGAAAACTGTCAAAAAATTGCCTGGGGTCGCCTCTTAGCTCACAAGAATGAAACTTGCAGAAAAATAACATTTTTAGGGTTTAATCCAGACTTAAGTCGCGACTGGGCCGCTACGGCGGACCCCAACTCGCCACAGCAGCCCCACTCTGGCGGAATAAATCATGCCCTGGTGGCTTGCGCGGAGACAGAACATCAGAATTAGAGTTTCAAACTCCCATTTCACAAAACTCCTTCAACTCATGACATTCAAAAACTACCCGTTCACGCTAAGGTCAGTTTCAGGAGTTCTACTCGCCCGAATTCGATTCCGTAAAGTCGTACGAGTTCCTTAACGTCTTAGATATCTACTCATATGATCAAATTCATAATTAGATCTCATATTCATTACCAAATTTTCCTAGACCTCACAGACTCAGATTTCATCCAAATCTGGACTAGGCTAGAATTCCCAAGTTACTACTCAAAAGTTTTCTGGCCCCAATTATTTCCCCATTGGCTTTTCTATAATGACAGGAATAGGTCGTTACAATAGATACCAATTTACCCATCACTCGTCCCCGAGTGAAAAACTAGGAAAAATAGGCTAAAGAAGGGTAGAGTAATACTTGAATCATTGAACAACTGGGGATACTTGTCTTGCATGTCCTTCTCAGTTTCCCAAGTAGCTTCCTCAACCGGATGATGCTTCTATTGAACCTTAACAGACTTTATCTCTTCGGTCCTCAGCTTCCGGATATCTCGATCAAGAATTGCAACTGGTTCCTCCTCATACTGAAGGTCTTTGTCTAACAAAATTGAGTCCTATTTTATGATGTAATCCCCGTCCCCATGGTACTTTTTCAACATGGACACATGAAATACTAGATGAACTCCGGATAAATTCGGAGGTAAGGCCAATCTATAAGCCACTGGTCCTACACAGTCAAGAACTTCGAATGGTCCAATGTATAAAGGACTAAGCTTGCCCTTCTTGCCGAATCTCATCACCCCTTTCATGGGTGACACCTTAAGAAGAACTTTTTCCCCAGTATGAAATGCCATATCTCTTACCTTATGGTCTCTATACTTTTTTCTGTCAACTTTAGGCTGCTAGAAGCTTAGCTTGGATGCTTCTTACCATATCCTGAGCATCCTTCACCAAGTCAACCCCCAAAGGTTTTACATCTGTAGCCTCAAACCATCCTATGGGTGATCTACATCACCTCCCATAAAGTACCTCAAATGGTGCCATATCAATGCTGGAGTGGTAACTGTTATTATAAGAGAACTCACACAACGGTAGGAACTTATCCCAATGTCCTCCAAAGTCGATCACACATGCCCTCAACATGTCCTCTAACAGTTGAATAGTTCTCTCTGACTGCCCATCCATCTGTGGATGGAAAGCTGTACTAAAATTGAGTTAAGTGCCCAACTCATCATACAATTTCCTCCAAAACTTAGATGTGAATTGCGTACCACGGTCTGAGATGATAGAAAGGGCCACCCCGTGTAACCTTACTATCTCTTTCACATAAACCTTAGCCAACTGCTGAGCATTATAGTCTATTCTGACAAGAGTAAAATGGGCTGACTAAGTCAATCTGTTAACCACTACCCAAATAGAATCAAACTTTCCCAATGTCTTGGGGAGACCAACCACAAAGTCCATAGCTATCCTTTCCTACTTCCATTCTGGAATTGGCATTCTCTGGAGCAAACCTGCAGTTCTTTGATTCTCATACTTTACCTGTGGGTAGTTTTGGCACTTAGCTACATACTCAGCTATGTCTTTCTTCATGCCAGACCACCAATAAAGTCATTTAAAGTCTCGGTATATCTTGGTCACACCCGGATGAATAGAATACCGCAAACCATGAGATTCGGTGAATAATTTTTGAATCAAGTCATCTACTCGAGGAATACATATCCTTTCTTTAAAACTAAGCACACCCCCCGCATCAAGAGTTGTATCTTGTGCCTTGCCAAACACTGTCTTCTTTCTGAGCTCATTCAAACTGCCACTCTTAAACTATTTGGCCTTGATCTCTTCGATGAATGTGGCCCTCACTTCAATGCTAGCTAACACCCTACCTTTTTCTGAGATGCCCAGCTACATGAACTTAGATTCTAAGGTTTGATTTCCTTAGCCAAAGGTCGCTTGGATATACTCAACCAAGCTAGACTACCCATACTCACCGCCTTTTGACTTAATGGTTCTGCCACCACGTTAACCTTACCCGGATGATACTGAATGGTCACATCATAATCCTTGAGTAACTCCATCAACCTTCGTTGTCTCATATTTAGGTCCTTTTGAGTGAATACATGTTGTACGCTACGATGGTTAGTATATACCTCACACTTGACACCATAAAGGTAATGCCGCTAGATCTTAAGGGCAAACACTACCGCTGCCAACTCCAAATCATGTGTCGGGTAGTTCCTCTCATGCACCTTCAATTGTCGTGATGCATAAGCTATGACATTTTTATCCTACATCAACACAACACCCAAACCCGAATCTGATACCAACTGTGTCATGATCCAGACCGTCATGATTGGAACCCACACTAACCCTCCGGTGGGAGAATTGTTACGACAACCCAACTACACAACTTAACGAAAACTAGAACATTTAAAGATACGGAAGCAGGTTTAAATGTCTAAAGGAAACTGGATTTCCCATAAACTCTGAAAGTTCAACAAAACAATTACCAAAAAATTTGCTGAAACAACGCCTAGATCCTGAAAGTCAATGTACCAAAACTCTAAAGTTCAACAAGTCTATGAAGAAGGGGTACAACCCCGAAACTAAACAAGTGAATATCTAAGTACTAGTCTAAGTCCGAATAAAATGGACTATGAAAAAGGAGAACTCATGGCAACCTGGAAGAAGTGGCTCACCCTTGAGTTCGGTCTCGATCACTGATCTCCTAAATGAGGTCTGTCAGTAACCGCCTGAAGATGCCCTGTACTCAACAAAGAAAGAGCAAGTGCAGTATCAGTACACAACCATAGTGTACTGTTAGGATCACACGGCTATTCCAGTTAGCGAAACATATATAAGCAGTCACAACATATTAACCATGACATGTACAAAACAGATATATTTCTTTTACCCTTATTATTTTTCATTTTCCTTAAGTTTCTCCTCTCTTATGTTCTTCTTTCCTCTTTAACCACTGCTGAACTGTGTTACTAAGACGTACATCCATTATGACCAGACATTTCAGGACTTTGACATGCTTATTTTGGATATTATGATGCACTGTCAATGTTTGCTTGAACCTTACACTCTCCTATTGGCGGTGTATCACTATCCATTATCATAGTCAGATCCGTCATCTTCATGAGATTTACACTCTGCTTATTCTTTCATGATATTCTTACACTTTTTTTGCATACTATGTTTTCATGTGCTGACTTTCATCTGCCTTTTTGCAGTCATCTTCTTGTTTGTTGGCGTTGAACAATCTTGCCTACTTGGTGCTAGCAGGTTTTCCCCTGAGTTATCAGTATCTCCACCCTCTCCTTCCTATTTGTTGCAACTTCACTCTATTCTTATAAATATTACTAGTTCCAGTTTTAGCATTTATTTTGTCATAGTTTACTCATCCATGCCCACATGTGTATCAACTGATTATTCCTGATTTTTTTCATCCTTCTTTTTCCCCTGTGATCATGTGTCAAACGTGTCTGGGACTGTATCCCCTATAATGAAGGATATGTGTCGGTCTCTATTCACTTTAATTAGTGAAAATGTATTGTGAAGACTATTATGTTTTGATGTCGGATTTTAGTTGAGAATAATTAGTAAAATGGCAAGACCACATTTTTTGCATCAAATACACTTTTGCACCCGAGTGGCATCATTTTATGTTATGGTAAGGATAAGTTAAAAGGAAAAAAGAAAGGAAGACGTGTCCTGAAGCATGGTATGGGTTGATGGAACTTTGTAATGTTTCATTTTATTGTTATATTTGTATTTCTGTTAAGGGGGGTATTTTCAGCTTTAAGACGGTTTTGCATAACTTGATTTTTTCCATGTTCCTCGCATTGGAGATTTTCTTAATGTGTCTTTTTTTTCTTCATTTTCCTGTACCATCATGTCTATTAATCATATGAAAACTTAGTACTTACTAAAATAAATCATGACACCCTAGTATACTCACCGGATTCTTGAAGAAATGCGTTCAAATATGGGAGAATAGTAAGTTATCGGTAACAATCTGGTATTTAAGTGGAGAGAAGTAGAGGAGCAGGCCCATTATCACTTAGTTTAGAAAACTGTGGTTGGTCCCAATGCTTGTCCCGAGATGGATTTCTCAGTCATAAGAAAAAAGTTGTCTATGAAACTTTCTGACTCTTTTCTTGAACCTTTTGTTATTTGTCAGGAGTTACGACTGCAGAATGGATTTATCATTAATAGCATCATCTGCTACTACTCATCATTTTTCATGATTTTCCACGGTTGCAGAAGACTTTCTCATTTGCAGTGAGGGATACCCTGATCAGTGTTGGCCCTCTAAAAAACTTTTTGTATGGTATGAGAATTAATGAACTAGAATTGCTAAGAATGGTAATGAAGTGGTTAGTTTTCTTGTTGATAGCATGCCTAGTTTGACACCATGACTGGTTAGTTTACAATTGTTCTGTTATATAGTAAAATATCCTACCAGCTTGTCGTCTCTGTACCATTTTGTATGGCTAGTTTGACTTCATTATGCGAGTGAGCTATCTGTCTTACACATTAATGATCAGGAAACCAACATAAAGTTTAGTATTTGGCTGTATCCATGAATTACATTACATTTTTGTCGGGAAAAATACTATTTTGCTGTTGATTTGAATGTTATGAAAAACTAGATTCTTTAAGTGTGGGCCTTCTCCATTTGTACGTAACACAAAATTTTGATGGAATCTTGTTTATAGGCTTTACTTTTTTCTTTTTTTTGAAGTAAAAATTTCATTGATATGACCTAACATGTACAAGTGTATTTTTAACCTCCTCAAGTGATCTCTTGTTACACTCATCCAAAAGGATCCAAATTTGTGCCAAAGGAACGGTCTCCCATGCTTCTACTTCTCCAGTTGATGACCCTTGCTGGTTAGGACATCCCTTACTGTCCCTGGCGTAAGGTTCTCCATTATTGGTTTGCTGCTTGATGATCGATCAATAGGTTATTCATGTTGTCTCCCATTGTTTTTACACATTTAGCTCCACCTAGTGTGCAAACTTTGCCTCTTCTTGAGATGCCTATCATGTGGATATATCCTAGCTGCCAGTCACGTGAAGAATCACATATTGTTCTTTGGAGCTTTAGTTATCCAAATTATGATGTGTAGTAGCAATTCTGCTTCTTATGGATTCATCATAGTTGGCAATGGGAAGAACTTGGTATAATGGTACACTACATTTATGTTTCATGATGTCAGACTACTCTATTATAGCTAGTTTAGGCAGTTTGGAACATCACCTGAGCTCTTGTGTGTGCTAAATAGCTGACATTTTTAAAGTATCAGTTCAACAAATTGCAATATGCATTCTCATATTCCTTGCCTGTCTAATTTTTCGTTAAAAGAACAACTTTACTAGTTGAATCTTTTTTATTCTTAAAAAGAGGATCTGACATCAGTATCAGTTCATGCCTTAAGAATGAGGATAAATGTCTCAAAGCTCCAAATGAAGAAGAGAATAAACTATTGAATTTGAATAGTTCTTGCTTCCTTCGTTATTATTTAAAACATATGCTACTCTATGTCAAGTGATAGTGTGTCACTAGGAGACTACAACTATTGTTTTATTCACTTGGTTATGGATGTACATTAGATATTTCTCTTCAAGAATTTGAGAAACTTTGCACTTGGTATCCTTTATTTTCCCCCATCTATGTGGATAGTTTGATTTTAGTGTGTTGAAGTATACGTTATGTTCATTTGCATATGCTTGTGCTACATCTCGACGTTGAAAGACAAAAGTTGGGCATAATTTTTATGTACTAATTTGTTGTATATCTAGCTTAATTTGCACATTTGGATGTAAGAAGAGTGGTCTTATTTCATTATATGAATGATTTTCTTTTAACATATTTTCTCTCTAGTTCCTCAAGGCCTAAGTCTATATTCGAGAATGAGAGAGGGAGAGATGGTGATTGAGAAAAAACAAGTGGATAGGAGAGCTTGGCTGGGGTTGTATTGCCACAGCTTCACAAGGTCCTAAATCAAGGTCTAGTCTCGGGTCTAAGGTCAGGCTAGAGGTCGGGCCTCAAATCCCGAGTCAGGGTCGGGGTCGTGTCTTGTGTTCTGTGTAGGATGTCAAGTCTTGGGGTTGGGGTAGGTTTCGGGCCAATGGTGGCGTAAGAACTCTTAACTTCAAAAAGTCTTGTATTTTGCTAAAAAAAATACTTTCCAAAATGAGCTGGGTTAAGTTTTATGTGATTTGGACAAATTTTTTGCCTAATTTTGGAACTGCCCAAAACCTTCCTAATATTCGCGACTGGTCTTTTGCATTTGCAATGAGTCATTGACTGGTTGACCTTTGCGTTCGCAAAGAGTATTTTTCTGGTTATTTTCTCTTGGATAAACTACATTATTAGACATACATCACTACTATATGTACTAACACTACCTTTACTTTCAGTCAGTTATATATATTACCATTTTAAATATTTTATATCATATATTATTGAAGATACGATTAGATATCCATATCCTTAAAACTAGTGTTGATTAATTATCTCCTTAATTTACTCTTTCACTCCAAGTCAACCACTCTCTTAATTATCGCCTCCCATATTTATTACTCAATTATATCTCCTCCTTTTTTATTCAAGAATTTCACCATACAATTTCATTCCAACAATGACTAATCTATTATCTTCTTCTCAAGATATCATCACCATGGCCGACAAAATCTTTTGAACCGAAACTTTATTATACACTGTTCCTTCCTAAGACCATCTCCAACCCACCTCTATTTTGAGAGTAAAATAGAGGATGGGATGTCCAACCATTCTCTAAATGATGAATGATGTGGTATGTCATATTTTAAGTGTTCAAGGGTTGTATCTCAAGTTTTTAAGTTAGGTAAGTTGCAAAATAAAAGTTGGCGAAAGTTATCGTAAGTTCCTTTATAAATATTTCTCTGAAATTTGGATCAAATGTCTCAGAGGCTTTCTCCCAATCTATAAAGGTTTATGGGGACTACGACCTAGAAAATCAAAGTTCTACGAGTCTAGTTTCCAACGCAACAAACCGTTTGTTCATACGACTTCAGAATAAAGAGATATTCGTGTTTTCGCGAGACTGCACAAGCAAGGACGTGAGGTGGGTCCCCTAAGTCGGTGGAAGCTTATAAGATAGCATCTTCTTAATTTTCTTCATTCCAGCTCGTAATAACCCACAAAAATCAGAGAATTACTCCTCAAATCATCCTTGTGTGTTCATGATCTCTTCTTGTCTCCTTATCAAAAATTGCCCTACGTCGCGAGCTCGTCGTTTTGGTATAGTTTTCATGGTGAATTGAGCGGTGTAGCTCCGTGGAGGTTCTTGCAGCAGAGTTTTTTTTGGTGTTTTGATTTTATTCAAGTGTTCTGGGCGTGTAAAGAAAGTGTTGTAGTGGTGCAGACAGAGGTATTTTCAGCATAAATTTTAAAGGAAAAGGTATGTTAAGGCTATTCCCTTCGTTCGGCATGTTTCCTTAGAGCTTGGAAGTGATATAATAGGGTAGTTAATGTTGGTGATCTTGTAGATGTAATTGTGAGTGGTTGGCTGATTGAGTGGTTATAAACCCTCATTTTAGGGACTCATAATCTGTTAAGAACAACCTAAATTAGGAACTACTTGGAGACTATTCATATATATTGTTTAAAGCTAAATTGCTCGCTTTTGGCCTATTCAATTGTTTGTTGTCGCCCTTGGGGCTATTATTGTTAGCTGTTGAGCTATGAACTGCCTGTGGGGGCTATGATGTTGTCTAAGAGGACTATGTTACTGTCTAAGAGGGCTATGTGTTGTCCACGGGGCTATATTGATGCCAAAGAGTGTTATGTGTTGCCTACGGGGCTACTTTGACACCAAAGAGGGCTATGTGTTGCCTACAGGGGCTATGTTGATGCAAAAGAGGGCTATGTGCAGCCCACAGAGCTATGATGTTGCCTAAGAGGGTTATGCGCTGCCTACGGGGCTATATCGTTGCCAAAAAGGGCTATGTGACTTCTTACATAGACAAGGGGCTACCGATAGGGGTATCTAGGTTGATTTGGCACCTTCTGGGCTTATGGGGGCCTAGGTAGGTGGTGTTTTGTTTGTACCTGCCGAGCTTATAAGGGCTTGGTTAGGTTGTTGTTTGATCATTTGTTTGTATTTTTAGATTCAGTAATGGTTTAGCGTGCTTATCTAAATTTTGATTTCCTTACCTGATTGTTTTTGGTATATTATAATACTTGCTCATTTAGTATATAGCCTTTCATACTCTGTACATTATTTCGTACTGACGCCCCATTGCCTGGGGGCGCTGCATTCATGCATGCAGGTCCCGACAGACGATCCAGTAGACCTCCTCAGCAGCAGGATTGACTTCTATCTGGTTGGCTATCCCCTTTCCTCTAGAGCTGCCAGAGTTGGGAGGTTTGTTACCTTTTGTTGTATATATTTTTATGGGTAGGGTGTGGCCCTGTCCCGCCAATCTTTACCACTCTTAGAGGCTTGCAGACTAGTGTGTGGGGTGTATAACTACGTTATGGCCATGCTGGCCTAGTTTGTTGGTTTGCTGAAGCTTGTTAGATGTTTGATGTATTGTCTTGATATATACCTGATTTCAGTTTTTGTATAGAGATCATGGTGGCCTCGACGGGCCAATCAGGACTTCTGTGCTAGTTGGCTATTTCTTTATATGAACTCTTGGGAGTAGCTGTTTCTTTTATAGATCTGTTGACAGGGCCTTGCCGGCCGAGGGTTTAATTTTAAGCCGAGATATACTTGTTTGTTTTCTTGATTGCGTGTGGCTGCCATGCGCTAGTAGCAAATGGTTCAGTAGGGTCAGCTCGGGCTTGCGTTTTGGCATTAAGAGTCAGTTGCGCCCCATTAGTTTGGGGCGTGACAATTGTATATAACCACATTTCTATGAATAGGATAATATAAGGTAATAAATTATAAATATCTGCAATGTGGGTCTATAAATCATCAGAATCAAAATCGGATCTTCCTGAAGAGTTCAAATTTGTGTAGTAAAAATGAAATATCCGAAACCCCGCATTAGGATTTTAAAATATTTGTTAGAACCCATCTACGTAGAAGCTCACTCGCCCCATTATCATTCCTATACCTACCTAACATTTGATCAATACGAAAGATAGCCTAATATCATTAATAGCAGACGGTTATAACCAATTCTTGAAACTTGCTCAAAAAATATTGTTGTAATTTGTAACTTGTAATTTGAATACTTGATGACAACAATATAAAATATAAATAAATTGAATTATAAATATTATGATATTAATTGAAATATAAATATTATGATATAAATTGAGAATTAAGTGGAATCAATATTCAAGAATGAGAGAATATAGAATATAAATAAGAGAGTAGATAATTTGTGAGAAATAGTGAAGGATAAAATGGTATTTATAATATAAAAAGTGGACTTAAGTATATTTTATATAACTTTAGGATTAAAATAATAGTTTAAAGAGTAGGGGATGATAAGGGGTGTTTGGAAGGTGAAAATAGACTTAAAAAATCTGATATAGCCATTAGGGGCCCCACTAGGCGTTGTCGCAACGGTCCCCAATGACTAGATTTTTCAAAATTTTAAAAAATGTCCCACGAGACTGGTCGGTGCAGCCGGGACGGGACCGGGCTTGACCGGGACGGGACCGGGCTTGACCGGGACGGGACCGGGCTTGACCGGGCCGGGTCGACCAGGATAGAATTGTGAACCGTCCCATCCCCCGTCCCCTATCCCCCAACCTAGTTTACCACACGGGATCAGGATTGGCGACACGGGTCTCGAGCCGATATCGGACCGGGTCGGGCTCTCCCGGTCCCCTTGCCAGACCCAATAATCTCCTTGCTTGGCTTAATTTGTGTAAATTTCAGCTCTTTCTCAGTATCTTGGAGTAGCAGTTCCTTGACCCTTTTTGTTAAGACTGTGACTTGTAATAATGTTATTGGAATTGTTATGTTTCCCCTTCTTTGTCCTAATATTTGGTATGCTTGCTTTGTCCCTGTTAAGAATGGTTTTAGCTTGTGTCGGTAACTCCTGAAAATTATTAAAGTGAATCAATTGCGGACCTGCAAAATTAGAAGCTATGTTAGATTAAAAAAAAATCAGCTAGCTTATACCCTTCTCTATAGGTATGCACCAAAGTCACTTCTCTATTCTCCAAATCCCTCTTCATAGACCTTATATCCCCTGAAATGATCCATGACTAAACAATATATAGATAGTAACATAATTAGATAAAAAGACACATTTGTTCTCTTTTTGTAATTGTAATAAAATCACAGAGGAATTGTATTTTTCAACGGATTCGTGAAATCTAAAAGTGTATCGACATAAGTTGAAATGTTGGATCTCCATAAAATATTTAATATAATTGACAGCTTCAAGAATAAAATTTGATAAAGAAAGATCATCAGAACTATAGTAATTAATTAAACTATATATGTAACTACAATCTCATCCAGGATATCTTTGAAACATTGTGAATCTAACATGGACTCAATAGTAAATCATGAAGTAAAAGAGTCTGATTTTTTTTTTATTATTATTATATGACAACCTACAAATAGGAAAATCAAAATGAAAGAGCCCACTGGCATATGCTTGTTGCTCCTTACCCTTAAACTACTTGTATAGATTAATCAAATCTTTCCTATCTCTGTAATTTTCTTCAAATTGTCCAATATCAGTTTCTGTTGTCTATAGAAATAATGTAACAACAATAACATATCTAGTATAATTACACAAGTTGATCTACGGAAGATATGTTGTACGTAGACCTTACCTTACCTTTATGGGTAGAGATGTATTCGATAAATCCTAGAGAATAATGCAAGGATTCCTCAAATTACAGTCAAATGTATCTAAGAATCGTTTTTTTAAATAGACTCAAATTACTCTCGAGGCTGCTGGTGATAAATAAAGATACGAAAATCACCAAATAAATCAGCAGTTATTAACGCGCCGCAATATTTTCTTGATTCCTCAAGAAATAGGGATATTGGAAAAATCACGTCAACAATAAAAATCACTACTTTAACAAAAAATGTACAGCAGGCCAAAAAATGATATACCTAAACAACAATAGTAAGTCAAAAAAACTGCAACATTACTCCATTAATAGACTCTAGGAAGCCTTGATGATAGCTCCTAAAGAAATAGGGGTCCTAGAAAACTTGTAAATTAAATGAAATTTATATAAATTCATGGGTAAAGAAGAAGATAGGGGAGACTAAAAGGTTTTACGTACCTGATCTGTAATTATCACGAATAATTAGTGATACAGTAAATAGGATAAAAATAATTATGATTTAAGAGAATTTAAATGTCACGATCCAGACCGTCATGATTGGCGTCCACACTAACCCTCCGATAGGAGAACCATTACTACAACCCAACTAAACAACTTAACAAAAAACTAGGCATTTAAAGATACGGAAGCAGGTTTAAATGTCAACAGAAATATGAAGTTCCCATAAACTCCGAAAGTTTAACAAAACAACTATCAAAACATTTGCGGAAAACAATCCCTAGAACCTGAAAGTCCATGTACCAAAACTCTACTAACGACAAGTCTAAGAACAGAGGTGCAACCCTGAAACTAACATATAAATCTAACTATAAAGTCTGAGTCTGAAAGGAATGAACTAAACAATAGAGGACTCATGGCAGCCTGGAAGAATTGGCTCACCCTTAAATCCGGTCTCGATCAGTGATCTCCTAACTAAGGTCTGTCAGTAGCCGCCTGAAGATATCCTGCACTTAACAAAGAAAGAGCAAGTACAGTATCAGTACTCAACCACAGTGTACTGGTAGGATCACGCGGCCACTCCCATAAGCGCAATACACGCAAACAATTACAACACAGTAAGCATACATATACAGAATAGAGTTCAGTCATCATTTTAGAGTAACATACAGTCTCCCATTATCAATAACAAGTAGACATGAACGCAATGATCACAAGTGGTCCTCTTATAGAACCCACACCCAGACAGTTAGTGTGTCAGAACGTGACACCCGATCCAATATACATGTGTCGAAACGTGACACTTGGTCCAATATACATGTGTCGGAACATGACACCTGGTCCAATATATGTGTCGGAACGTGACACCCAATCGAATATACGTGTTGAAATGTGACACCCGATCCAGTCAGCACAACCACAGTCACAATCACACGCATAATGAATAGTGCTCATAGTCATACAATCAAGTAATAGGTTCATGGCATGTAGTTATTCACACATAATCGATTCATTAGATTGGTTCACATTTCCCTATTCACATACACGCATGCATACAATGTAGCAATCAATCGTCATATATCACACAAACAAGAAATCAAACCATCACCTACCTCAAAACCAAGCTCGAATCCTCCTAAGACACTTGAGCCTTCCCTTTCCGGATTCTTTTCTCTTATTCTTGGTCTAAACACAAGTAAATTTTGCAAGGATCAATAATTAAGGTCTAATTTACTCGGATTATAACAAACCCAATAACCCAAGACCAAACCCATGTAATGTGCAGCTAGGGCTTTTTCCCACCATCAAATTAAGCTCAAAACCCTCCTCCAACGATAATTACCCAAGAATCTAAGTTCTACGAATCGAACAATGGATTAGGGGAGTAGAATCCTTATCTTTAGCACCAAAAGTCATGGAAAACTTTCAAGAAATCGCCCTGGATCGTCTCCTAGCTGTTAAGAACGAAGTTTGCAGAAAAATAATGAAATTGGGGTTTTCCCCGACTTAAGTCGCGACTGGCCCATTACGGCAGACCCCAACCCGCCACAGCGACCCAGCCTTGGCGGGATTAATCTCGCCCCGGTGGCTTGCACGGAGACATAAATTCAGAATTTGAGTCCCAAACTCCCATTTCACAACAAATCTTCAAACCTTGACATTCTAAAACTACCCATTCACGCTAAGATCTATTTCGGAAGTTCTACTCACCCGAATTCAATTTCGTAAAGTCGTATGGGTTCCTTAACGTCTTAGTTATCTACTCATATAATCAAAGTCATAATTAGATCCGCCATTCATTACCAGATTTCCATAGACCTCACCTGACTCAGATTTCATCCAAATCTGGACTAGCTACAATTTTTCAAGTCACTACTCAAAAGTTTTCTGGCCCAAATTCTTTCCCCATTGGCTTTTCTATAACGACAGAAACAAGTCGTTACAATAGATACCAATTTACCCATCACTCGACCCCGAGTGATAAACTAGGACTTTATCAAGTTGGTTCTCAGCTTCTGGACATCACGATCAAGGATTGCAACCGGTTCCTCTTCATACTGAAGGTCCTTGTTTAACAAAACTGAGTCCCACTTAATGATGTAATCTCTGTCACCATGATACTTCTTCAACATGGACACATGAAACACTGGATGAACTCCAGATAAGTTAGGAGGTAAGGCAACCTATAAGCCACTGGCCCTACATAGTCAAGGATCTTAAATGGTCCAATGTATCGAGGACTAAGCTTGACCTTCTTACCGAATCTCATCACCCCTTTTATGGGTGACACCTTAAGAAGGAATTGCTCACCAGTATGAAATGTCATGTCCCTTACCTGACGATCTGCAAACTTTTTCTGTCGACTATGGGCTGCTAGAAGCTTAGCTTGGATGCTTCTCACCTTATCTTGAGCATCTTTCACCAAATCAACCCCCAAAGGTTTCACATATCTAGCCTCAAACCACCCTCTGGGTGATCTACAGCTCCTCCCATAAAGTGCCTCGAACGGTACCATGTCTATGCTGGAGTGGTAACTATTATTATAGGAGAACTGTAACACCCCAAATTTTTTTTGAACTAAGACCCGAACCATCCTTCGTTGTAAGTAGGATTTTACTGAGGAATTTAAAATTTCTTGAGTGTTAAGGTCACTAGATGTAGCACCTTGAGTTCCAAGAAGAACTAAAGAGAGTTCATTCAAGTCATTCCTAAGTTTCTTTAATTTTTAGGTCAACTTCAAATGACCATAACCTTCAGTACGGGATGTGTTAGGTGGCCCATAAGATATCAAATGAAATTTCTTTAAATTATCTTTCCAACACCACCGAGTTTGCTAAATTTCAAGCTCGTATGAAGGAGATAAGCCCATTTGAAGTTGGGGTGTCCAAATAAGGAAAGTTACCCGAAAATAGTAAGGGGTATTTTGGTCATTTCCTTACCCAATAAGATTTAATTCCTTTTTAGTAAGTTTTTAAGGGTCTAATCCGATTAGGTTCAGTTTTATAATCCTAATATACGCCTAGGGTTTTAGTTGAGAGTTCAAGAAGAAAAAAGAAGAGAAAAGAGGAGAAAAGAGTAAAGGATCAAGACGTTCGTCGAGGTTCTTGAGTTTTGTTGCGGATTTTCACCATGTGTTGGATCCCTAAAGGTATGTAAGCTTCCATAGTATTGGGTTTGTTCACCCACACACCAATCATTTTAATTTCAGCGTTAAATTCATTCTAGAAAGATGAAGTATTGATGTTCTTGAATTGTGTTCTTGAAATTGGCTTTCATTCTTGAGTTAAGATGAGATTGATGAGTTCTTGAGTAAATCGTGTCGATTTTATAGTTGTGTTTGATTAGATTCTTGTGTACATGTATTGGGTGTCTGAATCTAAAGAGAAATTGAGAAAAAAAATTGAATTTAGGCTAATTAGGATTAGAAAACGAGTAAGAAAAGATCGGGCAAAAAATAAATACCAGGTCCGCGTCGCGGACCTGTTCCTCAGAAGTGATATTTTTTCTCTCTGCATCGCGGAGAGAACGCGGACTCCACTGTATCAAAAATTATTTCGACCAAATATTATAATTCATCTCCGCGTCGCGGACTTACTCCCCAGACAGTGTTTTTCAACTGTTTCTCATGATTAACTATCTAAAACACTTTTAATCATCATGATATATTTCCTATCACAAATCATAACCTTGAATTCATAATTCAAATTCAAGGAAGAGTTAAGTCTTAAGAGTTCTTTCAAATATTTTCGAGAAAGTCCCTTTGAGTCTTTTTGAGGAGTCTTCTACAATTTCTAACAACTTGTTTCAAGACTTAAGCAAGTGAGTATGAGAATGAGGAGAATGTATTTATGAGTCTACTTTATCATCACAAGATCCTTCATATTATGAACCATAACTCTCGAATTCATAATTCACATTCGAGAGAGAGTTAAGAGTAGAGTTCAAAAAGTCTTTGAGTTAATTGTGGATCCTTTGAGATCAACTATCGATTTGAGCTAAGTTTTGATGAAGTAAGTATGAGAATGAGAAGAGTCGTATACATGAGTTGCATATCGTTATGTAGACCCTTGAGTGGAGTCGTTCATGCCCATAAATTCCTCATGAACTCCATCAGTTGAAGTATCTTTGAGAGGAGTAGTATCTTCAAGTTCTAAGTCTTCAGTATTGAGTTCCTAACCCTTTTTAGATTATATTCCTAATCATGAGACTATTATACGTTACCCATAAAGTCCTTGAGTTGAGTAGTTCATGCCCATAATTCCACATGAACCCTATAAGTCGAGCAGTCTGGAGATGAGAAGTATCTTTGAGTCCTTGAGTTGAGTAGTTCATGCCTATAATTCTGCATACCCTATGAGTTGAGCATTCTTGAAATAAGTAGTATCATTGAAGTTCTTGAGTTCCGAATATTAATTTCTATGTATGGTTATTGAAAACCTTGAATTGAGTCGTTCACGTCCATAATTCGGCATGAACCTTATTTTGAGAAGTCTTTTACAAATTTTTCTAAACTTGTTTTAAGATTTGAGAACTTGAGTTGAGAAAGAGTAGAGTTGAGTTTATTTTCTTTAAAATGATATATGAAAACTAAGTATTCCCAAGAGTAAATGTTTTCACATTTAAAAGAGGAGGAAACTGAGATTTCCAAAAGAGTTTTGAGCAGTTTGATTAACATCTCTTTTAAGAGAAAGATTTTGAGTAATAATCTCAAACCACAGAAAGAGTTATGTTTTTAAACATATGAGCTGACTATATTTTGGGAGTAGTATTGAGCACCGATATGGGGACGAGTTCAGATAATTCAAGTCTCCATAAACCATGTAGCCAATGTGGGTAGAAACGGTCATACTTTTTAGATGATTCCTTAATGTGTTTTAGCATAGACTAGTGGATTCACTTAGTTGAGAGGTTCTATACCCCGACAAGGTATAAGACAGTTCTGGCAGCGTGGGCGAGACGTTGTATCATCACATAGCTCATAGTGATGGTTGTCGGTTAGAGAAACTCCAACAGAATTATATTGTATTTTTATATACACACTGAGTATTATTGTATTTTTTCAATACATTGAGTTGCTATCTACAGTTTTACAGCTTTCCATATATATTGTGTCTTTTACTGTTGCTTTATCTTTGAGTATCATGAGTTGAGTATCTGGAGTTGAGTATCTTGAGTTGAGTACCTTTGAGTTGAGTATCATATCTTGAGTTGAGTACCTTTGAGTTGAGTATCATATCTTTGAGTTGAGTATCTTAGTCTTGAGTTGAGTTGAGTCGATTGAGTTGAGAAGAGGTAAGTATGTTTCCTTTTTATCAAGTTCAAGCTTATGTTTATGCTTTAGAATTCCCCTTACATGCTCGTACATTCCACGTACTGAGCCATTTGGCCTGC
>JAJONR010001862.1:0-70767 GCA_029582245.1 Solanum etuberosum | reverse complement strand
TTTAGAATATATATATATATATATATATATATATATATATATATATATATATGTTATTAGTTTTTCCAAATTTTATTATATTTTAAATTATTAATATGAACAATTGTAATAGGACAAAAGCAGTACTATAGGTCTTACATTCAAAAAAATCTTTAGTCCTAGAAATGAGAAAATCAAGTACTTATGCATCATGCACATTACAACACAAAGTCAAAATTCAGTACTTTTCTTAAATAATGAAAGAGAAATAACATTCATCAATATTCAAATGATTAACTAATAAAATTACAATTGTACCTGGAAAAGTTTTGCATTGTGTCCCTTGTGTAAGAGCTCAAAATCCCAAAGGTAAAAATAAAATTTCACAAGAGTACTTGTTGCAACATCTCCTGAGTTCACATGTGCACTTAATGCATCACTTCCAAATATCACATGTTGATGCCCAAACAAATCTTTATTTTCTCTTTTTCTCTTTTTTGATGGCCATAAAAAAAATACAAAATTATAAGAATCAGCTGGGGAGTTATGATAATGAACATGAAAACAACAATAATAACACCAATATATGGAGTAATTATTTATTTTATTGTGATTTTCTGAACTTTGCTTACCTATATTGGAAGGGATATTACGTTCAGATAAATAATTTACTCCATCGCGATCTTTTATGTAAACTCCATTGCAAGATTCACATGTTTCAAACACATAGTGTTTGATCAATTTGTTACCGCGAATACGTGTTTTACGTAGTGGTGTTATCTGCAAATTAATCCTTTTTAGTGACCATGCATAAATATAATTGATCTCATTATTTATTCTAATCTAACTTTCTTGAGCTAACCTGCAATGTTTCTCCTTTTTTCACATGATTTCTTTTTTTTTTTCCAGGATTTTCTCCATATAGAAGAAACTTGTAAACCTCTATCATAGATCGAAACTTTTCATTTGTATCCAAATGATGGTAAACCTGTTTGCCAATAGTTATTAAATATTAAGTACATAATTCATGAAATTCAATAATTAAATCCCTTATAAGTAAATAAAAAATGTATGTAGTTGATTAGTTCAATTATAGTAATAGAGGAGAGAAGAAAATCAAAACAATCGAAGTATAGCTTGGTATTGTTGACAAAAAAACATATATATTATTAAAATTTAAAAACTTAAGTAATCAATTGTTGATCCATCTCGACGAGAACTATTATTGATGATCCAGTTTTGCCTTCTCTGTTCAAATGTATGCGTATGCAGGTAATGCATATTTTCTAGTATCATCTCTACAACCTTATTCTTACTCTTCTCAATTTGCAACCAAAACATATTATATTTTATGAAATTCAAATATATCCAAAATCGATTTTCAAATGGTAATTACCTGGTGGAGCCGGGAGCATCAACAATTTGTACATCAAGTGGTACACAAGATGTTGAAAATAGCTTAGTACAAAGTCTAATGAATTCAACTATATCTAGTAGCACTAAGTTGTTTATGCTCCAATTTTATACTCCATCACCACCACTATCAATCAATACAATCGACCAATACTAACACTAGCTAGCTACTATTTACAATTATTATCGACACCAATCATCATTACCAAAAAAATCATCAACAAGTATCGATAACGACCATCATTGAACACCATTATATATTGTCTACTGCCATCATTTACCACAACCATTAGCTATAAGTTGATGCTTGAATTGACGTATTTTTGGTGACTTTGGCTTTTAAGCTATTCTTTTTGTTTTGGAAATGTTTTGGAAACAACTTTTTTAAGGATAAAAAAGTACCAAAAAAAACAATATCAAAAGTTGGGTGTCCCCAATATGACTTATAGATTTTTACTTATAAGTCACTTTAAAAGAGCCCATCCAGACACCCCCTTTAGTGATCATCCAACTATGAACAAGAACAAAACTAATGTTATCAACTTCTACTACCACTATAAGCAATCCCTACTATCCACAACACCATCAATAGTCAACATACCATCCTCAATTTACATTCATAACAACCATCACTACGGATCACAACAACCATCGCTAGCCATCACTAGTCATCCAAAAAAACTAAATTCCATAAGATAACTAACATTGAAAAAGTAATTTTCGAATGCATCAAAAGAGTTTTATACATATCTGAATAGGAAAGAACTAAACAGCTTATAATAAGTATGTTAAATAATGGAGAAATTTTTTAAAACTTATCAATAAAACACCAGCTTCAGGTGGAATAGAAGATATGGAACTGTCATTATTGCATCTTCACGATCAACTTTGTGCTGCTTATCCATATCATAGTAGATAATACGAAAAACTTAGTTATATCTTTTTTAAAATTAAAAATTGTGTGAAGTTCTGGAGAAAATAATAAAAAGACATTATTTAAAGAAAACAAAGATGAAGATTGCTAGTTTGCTAGTAATTTATATGCGTTTCAAGTTCTCTACGCTAATATTAATGTTTGTTATATTTTGATCAAAATCATAATGCCTATTTATGTCTATTAATCTTACATTTTCATATGGATATGAATGACACAAAGATCTTTCATATGTGATTAGTTTAATCAAGGGTAGAGGTTTGAGTTTTTTCATTACCTTACAGATTTTATATTGAGGTGATATCATGGTAGTTTTCAAATTCATGTGTGGTTTGGATGAGAAACAAAAATATTTATTTGTGATATCATATGGATGAAAGTTATCTTCAAAGACCTATTCTTTTTTAGATGTATGTAGGACCTAACTAAAAAAGGGCATAATTGGAGGATAGAATTTAGAATTATTAGATAATATTTAAAATTATATATTTATTAATACTGTTATTTATATTCTCCTTGCATTTTATTTTATGTGACATACTTTCCTGTTTAGCCAGTCCCAAAAATCATGATTTATTTTCTAATTATTTGACAAATACTTAATGACACTATCAATATTTTATTGTTGTTGGGTTCCACTTATTTGGAAAAAAACCACAAAACTGTACTCTTTTATTTTCTAAAATAATTTATTTTGAGGATGATTTTAGAACATATCCAAATCTTTTCATATTTCTTATACTTCATGTCTAGTCAAATTACATCACATAAATTTGAGGGGGGGAGGGGGGGGTATATTTCTAGTTAATGTCTTAAAGGGAATTAAAATAAACACTTTATAATCAAATAAACTTTTCAAAAGCTTACCTGTAAAACATTAGATTTTGATTTATCAAGTGCGAGAAAAGTTATGGGAACTTCTACTAATACTGAATCCTCATCATAATCAACTTTGAGAGTCTCATCCATATTCTAGAAGAAAATATGGAAAAAAATAGTAAGATTAACATTTTATGAACTTAATCAAACGACCGGAATGCCCAAAAAAGGTACTTGTCCATCTGTCACGCCCCGAGCCTATACCCTGGGCATGGCCAACATTCGAGAACCATTGTTGGACCCAAGCGAAACCTTGGCCTGGCTAAACTCTCAGCGGAAGACTTAATCATCAATAAATGAAATCAAATGTAAACGTTACTCAAGTGTCTCAAAAGTAAAGTTAGAATGTTTTAATAAATAAACATTCAACTAACCAAAGAGGCAACTCAAGTCTTTTAACATTTATAACACACAATGGAAAAGACTCATGAACTACTGTCTATCTATCTAGGAATCCTCTACTAACTGAGATGGACGTCGGGACAAGACTCACGGCATCCTAATAAAACAAGAATGATAAAGCAAAATAAAGGGATCCTACGGAAGTAAGGAGGCTCACCAACAACTCTGAAGCTGAACTGGATCAACGAAGCACTGGATGCTGATCCTGGTTACCTGTATCTGCATCATAGAAGATGCAGGCCAAATGACGTCAGTACATGGAATGTACGAGCATGTGAGGGGAAATCTAAAACAAAACATAAGCTTGAACTGGAACTGAAGAAACACTTACCTCGTCTCAACTCAACTCAACCTCATTTCAATATCAAGCAATAGAAATAATGCAGTATAAAGAAAAGCTTTAAAATATTATATAACCTCTCAATGTATTAGAAAATACAATATAAACTCTATTTGTATGCAAAAATACAAAATAGAAATTGTTGGGAGATTCTCTAACTGACAACCATCACTATGAGTTATGTGATGGTACAGCGTCTAGCCCACGTTGCCAGAATTGTCCTATAATTTTTCGGGGTATAGAACTCCTTAACTAGTTGGATTCACTAGTCTATGCTAAAAGCAATAAATGAGTCATCTAAAAAGTATGACCCTTTTCTACCCACGTTGGCTACATGGTTTATGGGGGCTGTGAGTTGTTAGAACTCTCCCTCATATCGGTGCTCAATACTACTCCAAAAATATACTTAGCTCATTATGTTTTAAAGAAAACATTTCCTCTTTCTCAACTTTGAGAATATTACTCAAAAGGTTTTTTTAAAAAGAAAAAAAAGATAATACTGAAAACTGTTCTTGAACTCTTTGGAAATCGGTGTTTCCTCTCATCTTAAATGTGAAAACATCTAGTCTTGGGAATAATTAGTTCCCCTATATCATTTTAATGAAAATGAACTCAGCTGTACTTTTCCTCCACTCAGTGTTCAAGTCATTTAAAACAAGTTTCAAAACAATTTGTATAAGACTACTTAAAATGACTCGAAGAACTCTCAAGACTTGACTCTTAATTCTACCTTGAATTTGAATCATGGATTCAAGGTTTGTGATTCATGTTATGAATGATTTCTAGATGTTTAGAAGTAGTGTTAGAGTGTTTAGAATCAATAGGGAGTGAAGGAATACTTTAAAGGATCTCAGACGGGTTAAACATCTGAAGACAGGACGGGGCAGGCGACTCTGGCGCACTGAGTGGCGTGGGGCGCCAGGCCCTGACCTACTGAAGTGAGGTTGGGGTGCACTGGCTGACGCAGGCCACCAGGCTCCAACCTACAGACACTCTTTTCTGGCGCTATGGTGGGGCGGTGCGCCACACCCTGCCCAGATTTCTTGATGAATTTTCTTACTCGTTTTTCGACCCTAATTCACCTAGAATCTAATGGTTTCTTCCCCAATTACTTAGATTTTAATACCCAACAAAAGTACACAAGAATCTACTAAAAAACAACTCCTAAACTCCAAACGATTATCTCAAGAAATCATCAAACTCATCCTAATTCAAGAACGGAAACAATACTTCAAGAAACTAATCAAGAACTCAAATTCTTAAACTTCAAGAATGAAAGAACATGATTGGCATGTGGGTGAATGAACCCAACACTATGAGAACTCACATAACTCTTAGGGATCAAACCCTTGGCGAAAATACTCAACAACTTGACGAATGCTTGAATCTTCTCCTCTTTTCTTCTCCTTTCTTTTCTTAAACTCTTTTCTAAAACCCTAAGCGTATTCTGATTTTGAAAAACTGAACCAAATCAGTTTAGAACCCTAAATATTATCAAATTTCTTTTTAATCTGATTGGGTAAGGAAAAGACCAAAATACCCCTCTTAAATTTGGGTAACATTCCCTAACCGGATAACCTGACTTCAAACAGTCATATCTCCCTCATACGAGCTCGAAAATTAGAAAACTTGGTGGCGTTGGAAAAAGGATTCCAAGACCTTTCATTTTATATCTTATAGGCCACCTAACTCATCCTGTAATGAAAGTTATGGTCATTTGAAGTTGACCCCAAAATTCATAACTTATGCATAACTTGCAAAATTTCGGATTTTTGCTATTTCCAATTTAGTTCTTTCCATTTTTAGTTCTTTGAAATACCGAGGTGTTACAATATCTCCCCCTTGGGAACATTCGTCCTCGAATGAGATTACTCTAAGTAGGCCAAGGGTGGTAATATCTAACACCCAGCTCAAACACTCAATATGCAAAGTAACAGAACATTTCAACTAAAATAAATGCCAAGAAAAGGATTAATACCTTAATTTGGAATTTTTCCGGACTCAAAGAGATGTGGATATCTCTTCTTGATATCCGCCTCAGCCTCCCAAGTAGCTTCCTCAACAAACTAATTCATCCATAAGACCTTGACTGATGCTACTTCCTTGGTTCTCAACTTGTGAACCTGACGATCTAGAATCTGAATGGGAATCTCCTCGTAAGATAGGTTGTCCTTAATACCAATATCTTCAGTTAGTAAAATAAGTAAAGGATCACCCATACACTTCTTCAGCATTGAAACGTGAAATACCGAATGAACCGCTGCTAACTCTGACGGTAGCTCCAATTCATAAGCTACATTGGCAATCTTCTTGGATATCCTGTAAGGACCAATATATCGGAGGCTAAGCCTCCCCTTCTTACCAAATCTCATAACACCCTTCATGGGTGAAACCTTCAAATAAACCCAATCATCTACTTCAAACTCTAAATCTCTTCTACTAATATCAGTATAGGATTTCTGACGACTCTGTGTTGCTTTCAACCTCTCTTGAATAGTCTTTACCTTCTCCCTAGCTTGATGAACCATGTTTGGTCCTATCAATCCAGCTTCACCAACCTCAAACCATCCAATAGGAGATCTAGATCTTCTCCCATAAAGAGCCTCATAGGGAGCCATTTGGATGCTAGAGTGGTAACTATTGTTGTAAGAAAACTCTCTGAGAAGTAAGAGATCATCCCAATTACCCTTGAAATTGATCACACACGCCCTCAGCGTATCCTCTAAAGTCTGAATTGTGCACTTTGCTTGACCATCTGTCTGTGGATGAAAAGAAGTACCAGGTTCACCTTCGAACCCAAACCCTTCTGGAAAGACTTCCAAAATTGTGCGGTGAATTGTGCACCTCTATCGTAAATGATGGATACCGGAAATCCATGAAGTCTGACTACCTCTTGAATATATAACTTAGCATAATCTTCTGCTGAAAAATTAGTCTTTATCGGCAAGAAATGGGCTGATTTAGTCATTCGATCTACAATCACCCAAATAAAATCATGTTTCCTGCAAGACCGTGGTAAACCTGTAATGAAATCCATATTGATCATCTCCCACTTCCATTACGGAATATCTATGTTCAGAGCCATACCACCGGGCCTCTAGTGCTCTGCCTTGACATGTTGGCAATTCGGGCAGTTGGCAACGAACTCTGCAATACCCCTCTTCATACTATTCCACCAATAGACTTCTCTCAAGTCACGATACATCTTTGTGGAACATGGATGGATAGAATATTTGGAGCTATGAGCTTCCTCCATGATCCTCTCTTGGAGTTCATCCACCCTTGACACACACAATCTACCTTGATACCTCAATACACTATCTCCCCCTTGTTCAAAAGCCATCAATTTTTGCTTATGAACATTTGCCTTTAATTCAAATAAAATAGGATCTTGGTCTTGTTTCTCTTTTACTTCAGACACAAATGATGATTCAGCCCCATTCATCACCACTACTCCTCCTTCATTGGAATCAATTAGTTAGACTCCTAATCGTGCAAGTCTATGCATATCTTTGGATAAATTTTTCTTGTCTTCCTCAACATGGGAAGTACTACCCATAGACAACATGCTCAAGGCATCAGCAAGAACCTTAGCCTTACCTGGGTGGTAGAGAATACTCATGCGATAATCCTTGAGTAATTCCAACCACTTCCTTTGTCTGAGATTAAGCTCTTTCTGACTGAATACATACTGAAGACTCTTGTGATCGGTGAACACATCCACATGAACACCATAAAGACAGTGACGCCGTATTTTCAAAGCGAATACTACAACAGCTAACTCTAGATCATGGGTTGGGTAATTCCTCTCGTGAATCGTAAGTTGTATGGAGGCATAACCTATAACTTCGCCATTCTGCATCAATACACAACCCAGGCCAACTGTAGACGCATCACAAAATACCACAAAACCTTGTGTACCTTCTGGTAAGGCAATATTGGGGTAGTAGTCAACCACTTTTTCAATTCCTGAAAGCTTTTCTCACAAGCTTCAGACCATTGAAAATTAATTGTTTTCTTAGCCAACTTGGTCAACGGGGATGAAATAGATGAGAACCCCTCGATGAACCTTCTATAATAACCAACCAATCCCAATAAATTCCTAATATTAGTTGGAGACATAGGTCTAGGCCAGTTCTGCACTGCCTCAATCTTCTGAGTGTCAACTCGAATACCATCACAAGAAATAATATGGCCTAAGAATGCTACAGACTCAAGCCAAAATTTACACTTGGAAAATTTAGCATACAACTCAAGTCCTTTAGAGTTTGGAGAACCACTCTGAGATGACTAGCATGATCTTTCTCATTCCTCGAATATATTAGAATGTCATAGATAAGGCTTGAATACACTGTTCATAAAGTCCATGAACGTTGTAGGAGTATTAGTCAACCCAAAATACATGACTAGAGACTCATAATGACCATACCAGGTCCTGAAAGCTGTCTTAGGAATGTCACTTTCTCTTACTCTCAACTGATGATAGCCTGATCTGAGGTCTGTCTTAGAAAAACAAGTGGCACCCTGAAGTTGATCGAAGAGTTCATCAATTCTCAGAAGAGGATACTTATTTTTTATAGTAACCTTGTTCAACTGACGGTAATCTATGCACATTATAAGAAAACCATATGTCTTCCTCACAAATAAGATCGGAGCGCCCCAAGGTGAGACACTTTGTTTAATAAAGCCTTTCTTAATAAGGTCTTTCAACTGCTCTTTTAACTCTTTCAACTCAGCCAGGGCCATTCTATATGGCGGAATAGAGATAGGACGAGTATCCAGAAGAATATCTATACAAAAGTCTATTTCTCTCTCAGGAGGTAGTTCGGGAAGATCATCTGGAAAGACCTCTGGAAACTCACTCACAACTGGAACTTACTAAATAGGTGATGTCTCAACACTAGAGTCATTCACTCGGACTAAGTTATAGATGCACCCCTTGGAAACTAACTTTCTGGCCTTAAGGTACGAAATAAAACGACCCTTAGGCAGTGCTGAACTACTCCTCTACTATATAACTGGCTCATTAGGGAACTAGAACTTAACTGCTCGAGTTCTATAATCAATTGTGGCATAACAGGCATGAAGTCAGTCCATACCTATAATAACATCAAAATCTACCATGTCTAACTCGACTAAGTCAGCTATGGTATCCTTGTGATTGACAGAAATGGTATAATCACAATAAACTCTCTCAGCTAGAATAGACTCACCAACAGGTGTAGAAACACGGAAGGGCTCAATAAATTGCTCAGGAAGGATATCAAAATTCATGGCAATATAAGGAGTCACAAAAGATAGACTCGCTCCTTGATCTAGCAAAAAATAAACATTAAAAGTAAAGACTTTGATCATACCAGTGACAACATCTAGTGAATTCTCTTACTCTTGGTGACTAGTGATAGCATACTTAAGGTTTGCCCCTCCGCCTGTTCCTGAGGTAGCCCCTCTAGGTGCAGCTCTGTCTTCTGGAGCAACTGAAGAACATTGGGCTCTATTCCCCATTACCACTACCTTGCCTATTCTTTGGGCACTCCCTCGTGAAGTGACCATTCTGACCACACTTTAAGCAACCAGTGGAGCCATCACGACACACTCCTGAGTGGGTCCTACCAGACTTAGCACATGCAGAAGTCCCATTACCTCCTTGTACCACACTACCTCGCGACTGTGTAGGTATAGCTATGAAATTCTGTGAATTATGATTATTGAACTCACATCCGTTCCTTGGTGCAGGTGCACTAGCAGATGATGGAGCAGGTCCCTTTTAATTTTTTTGGAAAGATGACCCGTTTGCATTACTCTTCTGTTGTCCGGACTCATTTCCTGCAATCTTAGCTTTTTTGTTTCGGAACTCTTCTCTATCCCTCAGCTAATCTTTATCAACCTTCTGCACATGGATCATAAGTCTTGCTATGTACATATCTCCTATCAGTATAGCTGCCTTGCTCTCCTTACTTTACAGACGAGACAACCCAGATACAAATAAACTCACCCTATTCCTCATATCAGCAATCATCTCCGGAGCATAACAGGAAAGTTGGTTGAACTTAAGACTGTACTCATGCACACTCGTGGATTCCTGCTTAAGAGTGAGGAATTCCCTTACCTTGGCCTCTCTCATTATGCGGGGAAAGAAATTCCCCAAGAATTCCTCTTTAAACACCGCCCAACTCACAATTGGTGCACCTCCAGCTCTATTCTTCTTCCATTGGTCAAACCAGATTCTAGTGACACCCTTCAATTGGTATGCAACTAGTTCCACTCGTTCAGCATCAACAACATGCATAATCTCGAAAACATTCTGCAGTTCTTCCATAAAATTTCTGAATCCTTAGTGACACTTGAACTAGTGAAGCTTGGAGGATTCATCCTTAAGAACTCACGGATTCTAGATGTATCAACCACATCATGTCGATCCACTTTTTGCTGACCTGCTTGATTGGCCAATTGACTCAACATCCGGATAGCATCCTGGAACTCAATATTTGTGACCTCTCCTTGGGGTTGCACTTCTGGTGCATTGGGTACACCTTGATCCTCAACGTTCCTCCTAGTAGGATGACCTCAGACAGCTCATCGTTGAGGCATGATCTGAATGATACGTGCAAGCACAAGTTAGAAAGAAACTTCTATAAAGATGAACTCTATCGCAAGAAAAGAAGTGAGATAGTTCCTAAATGTCGCAGCCTCCTAATTATAGATGTAGCACGCTTCACACCGATAACTAGGACTCTACAAACACGACTTCATAGAAATCCTAGGACTCTTGAACTCTGGGATCTGATAATAAGTTTGTCACTCCCCGAGCCTACACCCTGGGCATGGCCGGCACTCAAGAACCATTGATGGCCCCAAGTGAATCCTTGGCCTGACTAAACTCTCACCGGAAGACTTAATCATCAATAAATGAAATCAAATGTAAACGTTGCTCAACTGTCTCAAAAGTAAACTTAAAATGTTTTAAAAATAAACATTCAACTAGCCAAAGAGGCAACTCAAGTCTTTAAACATTTATAACTGACAACGCAAAAGACTCATGAACTACTGTCTATCTATCTAGGAAGCCTCTACTAACTGAGAAGGACGTTGGGACAAGACCCATGACATTCTAATAAAACAAGAATGATAAATTAAAATAAAGGGATGCTTTGGAAGAAAGGAGGCTCATCAACAACTCTAAAGCTCAACTATATCAACGAAGCGCTCGATGCTGATCCTGGTTACCTGTATCTGCATCATAAAAGATGCAGGCCAAATGGCGTCAATACATAAAATGTACGATCATATTAGGGGAAATCTAAAACAAGACATAAGGTTGAACTAGAACTGAAGAAACACTTACCTCGTCTCAACTCAACTCAACCTCATTTCAATATAAAGCAATAGAAATAATGCAGTATAAAGAAAAGCTTTAAAACAGTAGATAACCACTCAATGTATTAGAAAATACAATATAAACTTTGTTTGTATGAAAAATTACAAAATAGAAATTGTTGGGAGATTCTCTAACCGACAACCATCACTATGAGCTATGTGATGGAACAACGTCTAGCCCATGCTGCCAGAACTGTCCTACACTTTGCTTGGGTATAGAACTCCTTAACTAAGTAGATCCACTAGTCTATGCTAAAATCAATAAAGGAATCATCTAAAAAATATCACCTTTTTCTACCCACGTTGGCTACATGGTTATGGGGGCTGTGAGTTGTTAGAACTCTCCCCCATATCGGTGCTCAATACTAATCCTAAAATATACGTAGTTCATTATCTTTTAAATAAAAAAAATTATCTTCCTCAACTTTGAGATTATTACTCAAAAGTTTTCTCTAAAAAGAGATAATATTGAAAACTGTTCATGAACTTTTTTGAAATCGGTGTTTCCTCTTGTCGTAAATGTAAAAATATTTGCTCCTGGGAATACTTAGTTCCCCTATATCATGTTAAATAAAATGAACTCAGCTCTACTCTTCCTAAACTCAATGCTCAAGTCATTTAAAACAAGTTTTAAAACAATTTGTAAAAGATTTCTTAAAATGACTAGAAGAACTCTCAAGACTTGACTCTTAACTCTACAGATACTCTGTTCTGGCACTATGGTGGGGCGGCGCGCCACACCCTGCCTCGATTTCCTGACTAATTATTTTACTCATTTTTCGACCCTAATTCGCCTTGAATCTAATGGTTTCTTCCCCAATTACTTAGATTCGAATACCCAACAAAACTACACAAGAATCTACTCAAAAATAACTCCTAAACTCTAAATGATTATCTCAAGAAATCATCAAACCCATCCTAATTCAAGAACGGAAACAATACTTCAAGAAACTAATCAAGAATTCAAATTCTTCAACATCCAGAATGAAATTAACATGGTTGGCGTGTAGGTGAACGAACCCAACACTATGAGAACTCAAATACCTCTTAGGTATGAAACCCTTGGCCAAAATCCACAAGAAAAACCCCAAGAACTTAACGAACGCTTGAATCTTCTCCTCTTTTTTTCTCCTTTCTTTTCTTGAACTTTTTTCTCAAAAACCCTAAGCGTATTTTGATTTGGGAAAACTGAACTAAATCAGTTTAGACCCCTAAATATTAAAAAAATTCATTTTAATCTGATTGGGTAAGGAAAGGACCAAAATACCCCTCTTAAATCCGGGTAAGTTTTCTTAACCAGACAGCCTGACTCAAACAGTCATATCTTCCTCATACATGCTTGAAAATTAGCAAACTTGGTGGTGTTGGAAAGAGGATTCCAAGACCTTTCATTTGATATCTTATGGGCCACCTAACTCATCATGTACTGAAAGTTATGGTCGTTTGAAGTTGACCCCAAAACTCATAACTTATGTATAACTTGCAAAATTTCATATTTTTGTTATTTCTAATTTAGTTCTTTCCATTTTTATTTCTTTCAAATACCGAGGTTTTACACCATCAATCTTATACATTTCGTAATAAGATGAAATATGATTCTGGCTATGCATCCCATAAGTTCTCTAAATAATTTGATGTGTGATGAAAAGTTTCATCCCATTTCTAAGAAAATTTCTAAAAGTGGTCGCAACCTCTAAAGAATAACATTTATTTTTCTTTCAAAACACAATTAAAGTTTTTTAAAAAAGTTCAAGAATTCACGAAAAGATTTTTGTAAATGTTTTTTTTTTAAAAAAAAAAAAACTAAACACCTATGACTAGAGGAATTTTTCAAATGCTTACGTCCAAAACATTACCTTTTGATTCTTCAGGTGCACTAAAAGATATAGGAAATTCATTAATGTTGCATACTAATCTCCATCAATTTGTTTTTGCATTTTTATATTCTAGTTGAGAATATGAAAAAATTATTTAGATATTTCTGAAATGAAAAATTGTGCAAAAGAATAAAGAAGTTTTCGAAAAGAAAGATGAAAATTAATCACTTGCTAGTAATATATATATGTGTGTGTATGAAATTTTTTATTTGTATGACATATTTAATGTTGTTATTGTGATTTATACGATTTCAAACGTTTTAGCCTCAAACAAGGAGATGTTTTTCATCATACAATTAACATTAAAAAGTTATTCAAGAATAGATTTCAAAAATTGTATATATTTTAAAACGAAAAGAATTGAACACCTTATAATTGGAGCAAAAGCTCACCTTTAAAACATCAACTTTTGATTCTTGAGGTGTGGTAAAAGATATGAAAATATCTACTGATATTGCATTTTGATCAGCATCAACTTTCTGTTGGTCATTATATTCTAGTAGGAAATATGAATTACTTGGTTAGATCTTTTGTAAGGAAGAAAACATTGTGTAAAGTATTAATGGAGAAAGTTTTCAAGAAACAAATGAAAACTACTAGCTTGCTAGTAATTTATGTGCACGTGCCAAGTAACATTTTACGAACTTAATCAAAGTGCTAGAATACCCCAAAAAACTAAAAAAATATTTGTCCATCAATCATAATCATGAAGTAACAAGATCAATATTTTTTGTGATAATTCATTTCGAAAGATTCAACAAATTCATTTAATATGTGATAAACTATTTCACGCTAAATTAAAATTTCTTTCTAAACTAGTTACTTTTTTTGAAAATAAATAATTTTTATAGTTTATGTTTCTATGAAAATTGTTCGACGCGTCCTTAATCTCTTAATCAGTCACAAAGTAAATTAATTCCTCACGTACTCAACATCTAAATCTTTCACAAATTAAATTAATTCCACACATAGAAAACTCTTTTTATTTAGTGGGCTTAAATTTTCTTTCTTAAGAAAAATATTTTCGATACTGTTTTTTATCCTTTTTCAATTCTATTTGTTTACTAGTTTTAAAGTTTATGATTTTAATAATATTATTTACACTTGTTGTTTTTGAGAAAGTCAACACTACTAAAATATGCATTTATTGAACAAACGATCTTTACTCAAACAGCATGCCAAGAAAATCTGTAAAATTCTCACGATAATGACAGGGCAAAGAAGCCAATTAAAAATGGCATGTGGGTGTTAATTCGGATTATTCCAAAAAAAGAGGAAAGTAACTTTTATACATTAAGTAAAAAAAATAACCATGTTCTTATTTCCAACAACCCCCCCCCCCCCCATTTGTCTTATTTTTTCACATTAGATGTTTTGCCACAACATCGAAGTACAATGTAAGAGACCTATCTTATTTGGGTGTTCAGAATTATAACTCCCTCTTCTTAAATTACTAATAATTTTAACAAAAAATCACTATGCACACACCCCTAGTCCTTTCCAATGTTGTTAGAATTATTTTTGTTGATTCCCTATATTGTTGGTTAATTTTGATGGATATTTGGTTGTTATCTAAAACCTCCCATTTATATATATGTTCTTATTGAGAACTCAATTTGCTAATTTGTTCGAATGTATATTATAACTAGAAAAAGAGTCACATCAACCAATTCTTGTGGTACGACCCCGACCTTATAAGTTGCGTAATTATGTTACATATGACCGTCTATGCCCTGAAATACGAGACATAGTTGAGCATTTATCATAAATTGTGTCATTTCCGCGGATTGGTTAACGATAGCCTTTTGTTGATCTTTAAATTTGAACTTGTGTGCATTTTGTGTTTTTGTTACTTTTTATTTGTGTTGTTGCTTGCCAAAAATAGGACAAGATGATTCAAGCCGATTTCAAATAAATTGTTGGTGATGCGGGATTCGCATATGAATTCACTGAAAATGAAGCACCCATGGATATAGGTGTAGTTGAAGCAATTGACTACCACCGGAGGTAGGAAATGTTGTATTTTAAGTGACAAGTTTGATGCTTTATTTGCTACCAATGAACGCGCTATTCGGAGGCTAAGGGGTGGAAGATTACAATCAACACTTGAATAATTTTTTGGAAGTGTTTCTCCCTTTTAAAATGGGGATTATAGGTCAAGAATTTGCTCAATTGAGACTGTTTCCTTTCTCATTAATCGGAGACGCTACCACATGGCTTGGAGACTTACCCCGAGGGTCAATCACCACTTGGGCAGAACTGAAGTTTGCTTTTCTTAAGAGATATTTTCCCATATCCCTTGTAGTGGAGTTGAGATATAAAATCGCAAACTTTCAACAAAAACTAGAAGAACCACTTCATGAATTTTTGCTGAGATTTAAACAAAAGGTGGTTAGGTGCCCAAGGAATGATTTATCTAAGATTGTTTTGTTACAACATTTCTTTAAATCTTTGAGCAGTCGTAACAAAGAGATTCCAATGGCTCGCAAGGCGGATCAATTATGGATCAGTCATTAGATAGAGCAAAGTGTTTACTCCAAGGGGTTGTTTGAACAAACTGTAATTGGCATGAAAGAGGAGCCGAGGAGACGACGAGCATCATCTCTTCTAAAAAGTATGAGGAGAAAGAGAGAAAATATGAGATAAGAGACAAACAAGTCGTAGTAGTCACCAAAACCATAGAAGCCCCTGCATCTTGCATATTAGAAAGAATATTACTAAGTGTTAATATGGGGAATGCATACCGAGAATTGGAAACAAGTAAAATCAAGGTTTATTTTCTCGAAGTATTGGTGTCAAGAGATGAAGTGGTCTGTAAGGGGAGGTCAATCTCTTATTCCCCAAGAATAAGATACAAAGCCTAGAGGGATGAGAGGTTGAACCAAGGCTGAAACAAAAGAAAGTTTCATAAAGAAAAGGAGTAAGACTCACTGATAAAAGTTAACATGGAAAAAATACTTGAGCAAGTCATGGAGAAGAGAATTTCTATCAGTGAAGGAGGAGAGGAGTTGAAGCACGACCTTGTACTGCTTACACAAACCATAGAATCACATGTTCTCTCAATTGAACACGTAGAGAAAATGATGAATCAACTCTCATCTCAAAGCATTCTCGGTATACAACTGAACTATATGAAGATAGTATGATGGATGAGCCTATTTTGTCTAAGCAAATTGATGAAGAACTAAAAAAGTCACCTTAGGAAAGAAGAATGAAGAGTCTTTTCTAAGCAATCCTTGCACAAGCTATAGTCACTATTCATTAGAGCAATCAACAAGATTCAAGGGAAACACCTATTATAAAAAGTTCTCAATGATGCTAAGCTCAGTTAATATCCATGTCCCATGCACACATGAATATGCTTCCACAACAATTAATGCTCAATTCATGAACAATTTGTGTGAACCCTTGTGTCTTTGTGACAACATGGTGATAAAGATTACCAACTATTGCAATGCCATTCTTATAAAAGGGGGAATGAGATTGAATAATGAATCTCGTCAATTTGAAATACCATATCAAATTGGAAAAGAGAGTTGATAGGTACTTTGTGTGATGAAAAAGCAAGTTTTAACATTATGCCCTTGTCGACATTTATTAGGAGTGACATTGGGCCCTTTTTGCCATCTCCAATGAAGTTACTAATGGGTGATCGTTCAATTAATGAAATTAGGGAATCATTAATGATGTGTTGGTGATTGTCAAGCATATATTGATAGTGGTAGATTTTGTGATACTGGATGTGTAACACCTTAGATTTTGTAAAAGGAACATGTTGCATCAATTTTGACTACTGGTGCAGGTCTAAGAGACCACTCTACGGTTTGTAGAAATTTCTACTGGTCATAAACCAGTTTAACAAGATTGGGAATATAATTTTTGAAAATCAAGTCCCAGTACCCCATTCTACAGTCAACCAGGACGGTCAGTCAAATGTTCTACGAGTTGTAGATGTGTCTCGTAGGTAGGTCCTACGCTTAGTAAAGTTTTGACGCCAAAGTTGAGTTCTAGTGTTAATGTTTATGGACCGGAGGAAGTCCTACGAACCGTAAAAGGGTTCCGTCAAAAGTTGGGTAACTTTAAGGTATACTTTATCTATGGTTGACCCATAAAAACATTAGAAAGTTCTACAGTCCGTACGTCTTACCTATAGACCGGTCCGGTAATTAATTTTAAGGGGCTTTGGGGTCTTTTCCTAAATCTTTTAAACCTCTACGATGTCGTTTTGGCTTCTACCCTAAGCCCTATATAAAGCTTTTAAGTCCTAAATCTACCCATTTTAAACCCATTCTCCTAAATTTCCTCCCAACTTTAGGAAGAAAAAGGAACTAGGGTTCACTCCAAGGTCATCAATTCATCATTCATCTTGGGCTTTCAGTAGAAAGGTATGCGGAATGATGATTTAAATTGTTGTTTCAACCTTCTATGGCACGATTTAATGTAATTACATGATATTTAGCTGAAATTATATGTACCCGTGCATGATTATGATTTTAAACTATGAACCTATGAAGAACCCATGGACCTATGAACTACGAATATAACACCCAGTATCTGAAACACACCAAATAGAAAACTTGGTAGAACCTGCAGGTGTCACCGATGGAGGCCACCCACGGGCCGTGGGTGGGACCACGGACCATAGGTGTGGTCCGTAGGTCGGCCACCCAGGATCCTCAGAAAAATCCAGAACCACGCCAGGACCTATGGACCGTAGGTGGGACCACAGTCTGTGGTTTAGACCCCCAGCCTTCAACTCCTACACGCCAAACGATGACTTACATGATGGACCGTCAGTTGAGCTACGGTCCATCGGTCAGGCCCATCGGAGTCCCTGTCAGATTTTAAGTTAGGGTAGTTTTGGTCTTTTCCCCTATACGTTGGACACCTAAACTACGTAGTTTTGATCAGTTTAAGCCTAGTATTCTAATCAGAACCTACCCTAAGCGATTTATTCACCAAAATTCATCAAAACTTATAGCAGAAGAGGAGAAAGAGTCGACCAAGCCCTCTCCAAGAACGCAACAGGTTTTTTTCAATTCCAGCCCCTAAATCGAAAGATTTCTTCATGAAATTTGTCACCAGGTATAGGGGATTTCACTAGTGGGTTCCTTTCATCCACTAGGTCCCTAGAATTCAGTGAGATTCTTGATTCGCTACATCTTGCTTAGACCTAGGGTTTCTAAAACCTTGGATAATTGTTGTGATTTAGCTGTTATAGTATCCTTAATTAGATTATCATATTTTAGTGGAATCATTGCTTAGTTCCTTGCATAAGACTCCGAACCCTAGTTGTGTATATTCGTTTAGTTCATGAATTACACTAGCTAGGTCAGATAAACATATATACATGCCTCAGATTTTGAATGTTTCATTATTAGTACTTAAATGTTGCATTCTTAGTTGCATGTCAGAATATTGAGCTAACCCAGTATTTCAGTTAAGTTGTGTCATACACATTCTAGTTGGGAGCAGGCTTAGCACCGAGTTGGACTAGGGTTCAGCTTACCCTCATGTCCCAGAACTACGTGCCCCCGTAGGTTATAAGTCCCCTCTGTTGGGCATCAGATTTGGTGATCACGCTAGTCATTTGTTTTATACCCCTGACAAGGTATATTGGGTCCTCTCGATGGGGCGTATACATCGGACTCCATGTTTAGCTCACGTGGTTTTATGTTGGTTAATAGTAGCTCCCACAGTCAGTCTCAACATGTTATGTTCATGATTAGTTCTTGGTCATTGCATTTAGCTCAGTTTTCAGTATATTTCAGTATTATTATTCTTTTCAGATTATGTTATTGCTCAGTTATATTTGTTCAGCTATATTCCATATCCTGGATGCTCATTACATTTCAAGTACTAATGCATACTTTGCGCTACATCCTTTCATGATGTAGGTTCAGATACTCAGCATCCAGATCACGCATAGATCGGTTCCTGCTCCGTATTCAGCAGCTTCAGTGGTGAGTCCTCATACTTTGAGGATAATAGACATGTTTTTCAGATTCAGTCTTTCATTTCAGTTTTCAGTTTTGCTAGGGTTAGCTAGGGGCATGTCCCAGCAACTCTAGTTAGTTAGAGGCTTTTTTAGACATAGTGTTAGATTTAGCTTTAGCTTTTGAGTGATTGTTTATTATCCCTAAACTCTTAGAAATTATTTATATATTCATATCAGTATTGGGTATTCCCCATCTTTCAGTTACCTAATGTTTGAGCTTCCGCACATTATCTCTTTATTCAATTTTTTTAGCATGCATATGATATGCCAGCAGCAGGGTTAGCTTGGGGTCACTCGTGATCCTAGGTCTCGTGTTACGTCAAGGGGGTAGCCTCGGAGTGTGACAAACTTGGTATCAGAGCATTAGGTTTAAGAGTCCTAGGATGTCTGAAAGGTCGCACTAAGTAGAGTCTCTTTCATGGGTGTGAAGTGCACCACATCTAATGAGAGGGAGGCTACGAAGTGTTTTAGGAAAAACTTCACTTTCTTGCTATTCTTATTGTGCATAGGTATGATCTTCCTTCTAATTTGTAGTTATGTGTTTCAGATCATGCCTTCTCGTAGAGCTTACGCAAGGAATGCTAATGCCCACAATGCTAATGCAGTTCCTCCAGTCCCAGACCATGAGTTTTGAATGTAGAGTTTCGGAATGCTATTCCGCTTTTGGCTCAGATTCTGGCCAATCAGAACAACCAATATGTTCCAGCTCCGGTGAATGCCAATAGTGGGTCAGCAACAGCCAGGGTTCGAGATTTCGTTCAAATGAATTCGCCTGGGTTTCTAAGGTCGCAGGTTGGTGAGGACCCATAAAATTTCATTGATGAGGTTAAGAAAATCTTTTGAGTGATGCAAGTAACTGGTAATGATAGGGTAGAGTTGGCATCCTACCAGCTTAAGGATGAGGCTCACATTTGGTTCACTCAGTGGAAAGAAAATAGGGGTACAAATGCAGCTCCTGTGACTTGGGAGTGTTTTACCGGAGCTTTTCTGGATAGGTTCTTTCCGAGGGAGTTAAGAGAGGCTAAAGCTCAGGAGTTTATGAATTTGAGGTAAGGTACAATGTCAGTCCAAAAGTACGGGCTGAAGTTCACTAAACTCTCCAGGTATGCTCCACATATGGTTACTGATTTGAGGGCACATATGAGTAAGTTTCTGTTTGGGGTATCCGACTTGGTGAAAACAGAGTGTAGGAATGCTATGTTGCTAGAAGAGATGAATATCTCTAGGATTATGACTCATGCTCAATAGGTTAAGGGAGATAAGCTTAGGGAATTGGCTAAGGACAACAAAAAGTCTAGAACAGGTGACTATGAGTACTCTTTTATGATATAAGATTACTACTTTTGAAATCTTTATTTCTATTATCTTGTATGATGTATTCTAAATGGCTTGTGTAGGGCCTTTTGGGGTTCTATACGCCATGTTTCACCTAGGGTATACTTTGGTCGTAACAAACTTGGTATTCCAAGCACAAGGTTTTGAAAGTTATTAGAATGTCTCACAAGCCACGTCAAGTTGATTATTATTCATGAGTGTGAAGAGCTCCACATTTATGAATAGGAAGCTATAAGAGATTTAGGAAATTCCACTTCTCTCACCATTCTAAATTTATGTGATAGAATTTAACTCTATATGTCTCTGCCTAATCCTTATTTGATATTTTTAAAGATATGGCCCATCGCAGAGCATACGTTAGAAGGAATGCGAATAAGAATGTGAAATAAGAAGCTCAACAAGATCCTCACGTTTCGATCGACCATTTGGTTGAACAAGTAACTAATGCGGAGTTCCGAGCCACTTTTCAAGTGTTGGCTCAGGCCAATAGAGAGGCTAATGCTCCCATGAACCTAAATATGGGTACGACGACAACTAGAGTGAGGGGCTTCACTAGGATGAATCCCTCTGAGTTTCGTGGTTCCACGGTTGAGGAAGATCATCAAGAGTTCATTGATGAGGTGTATAAGGTTTTGATGATCATGAGATTGACGTCTGTGGAATATACAGAATCATTTTCTTATCAACTTAAGGTGTTGCTTTAGTTTCATTCAATCAATGCAACGAAGAGAGGGTGGTTGAGGTGGGTCCTCTTAATTGGGAGAAGTTTAAGGTTGCTTTTCTTGATAGGTTTTCTCCACTTGAGATGAGAGAGGCAAAGGTACTTGAGTTCATTATTCTTATTCAAGGGAATATGAGTGTGAAAGAATATGCTTCAAAATCACACAATTATCCAAATATGCTCCTACTATGGTTGTTGATCTTAGGGAAAAGATGAGCAAGTGTTTTTAAGAGTGTCTCAAATGGTGGTTAAGGAATGTCGTACCACCATACTCATTAAGGAAAGTGACATTTCTCGTATAACAATTCATGCTCAATAAATTGAAGAGAAGAAGCTTAAGGAAAGGTCTAGGGAAATAAAGAGGGCAAAGACTGATGATGGTGACTTATCACATTCTAGGTTCGATGGACATGGTCGTTCTAGGTTCCGACAAAAGTTTTTTGGTCTGGGTTTCTCCAATTTTTTGGCTCCTAAGTTCAACAAAGTAAGGGTGTCTAACCCTAAGCCTGTGGGAGGAAATGGTGGTTGAAATGGATCTTTGGTTCCCACATGCCAAAATTGTGGTAAGAGTCATTCAAGAAAATTCTTGATAGGTATGAATAATTATTTTAGTTATGAAAAAAATGTCCACCTCTTGAGAGATTGTTTTTCTAGGATCGACAAGGGAAAAGATTGTAGGAAAGCTCCTCTGAGTGGTTCAGGTTCAAGTGCTCCAAAGCAAAACAGATTCGATGCACTTCAAACTCGACATGATCAAGAGGGTTCTCCCAATGTGGTTACCGATATGTTGAAAGGGAAATTCTATTCCTAAGGGTAAATTTGTTTCTTGTCTTAAAGCTAGAAAAATGATTTCCAAAGTTTTCATATATCATCTTGTTCGGGTTAGGGATACGGATTCTGAAACCCCTATTCTTGAGTCGGTCTGTATTGTAAATAATTTTTTGGAAGTGTTTCTTGATGATCAACCTAGTGTTCCTTTCGAAAGGAACATAGACTACGGTATGGACCTTCTCCCAAATGTATAACATATCTCTATTCCTCACCATATGAATCTGACTGAACATAAGGAATTGAAGAAGAAACTGAAAGATCTGTTTGTTAAGGGTCTTATCCGACCGAGTATCTCTCCATGGGGTGCGCCAGTTTTGTTTGTTCTTAAGAAGGATGGTTCACTTCGCATGTGTATTGAATACTGACAATTGAACAAAGTTACCATTAAGGATAATTATCCTCTTCCAAGGATCGATGGTTTGTTTGATCAACTCCAAGGTGCAAGTTTCTTCTTTAAGATTGACCTCTCGTTGGGTTATCACTAATTGAGAGTGAAAGAAAGTGACATTCTGAAGGAGGCTTTTTGGACTCGGTATGTCATTATGAATTCTTGGTAATGTCATTTTATTTGACTAATGCTCCGACCGCATTCATGGATTTGATGAATAGAGTGTTTAGACAATATCTTAATATGTTTGTGATTTTGTTTATCGATGAAATATTGATTTACATATGGAATGAGGATGAGCACGCTTACCAGTTGAGGATTGTATTGCAAGTCCTTAAGGACCAGGCCAACAACTATTCGCAAAATTCAGTAAATGCAAGGTTTGGTTGGCATCCATGACTTTCCTTGGTTACATTTTTTCTGATAAGGGTCGAGGTAGATCCTAAGAAGATAGAAGAGATTAAGAATTGGCCTAGAACTCTATCCCCTTCAAATATTCAAAGTTTCTTGGATTTGGCTAGATATTATAGATGTTTTGTGGAAGGGTTTTCTTCAATTGCCTTTCCTTTGACGGCATTGACTCAAAAAAGGTTAAGTTCTTATGGTCAGAAGCCTGTGAGGATAGTTTTCATGAATTGAAAGATAGACTTACCTCCACTCTGGTGTTGAAATTACCGGAAGGGTCCGATGGATTTATTGTTTATTGTGATCCTTCGAAAATTGGATTAGGATGTTTTCTTATGAAAATAGAAAAGTTATTGCTTATGCTACAAGGAAATTTAAGATTCATGAAAAGTACTATACTACCCATGATTTGGAAATAGCGCCGGTGGTTTTTGCCTGAATGATTTGGAGGCATTACTTATATGGTGTCCATGTGGATGTCTTTACCGACCACAAAAGATTGCAATATCTTTTCAAGCATAAAGATCTAAATCTTCCAACGTAGGTGGCTATAACTCTTGAAGTACTAAGACATGAGTGTCCTATACCACCCAGACAAAGCCAATGTGGTGGTCGATGCCTTAAGTCGGTTGTCGATAAGTAGTGTTGCACATGCTGAAATGGTAAGAAAGAATTAGTTTGAGATGCTCATAGATTGGCCCGATTGGGTGTTCGGTTGGTTGATTTCGTTGAGGGTGGTGATGTTGTTCAAAATGGTTCGGCATCGCCAAATGTGTTGGATGTGAAATCCCTCCAAAGTCTTGATCCATTTCTATTTAAGTTGAAGGAAGTGGTACTTAAGAAGTCTGTTGAGCCTTTCTCCCAAGGGGGAGATGGTCTACTTTGATATCAAGGTCATTTGTGTGTTTCCAATGTTAATGATTTGAGGGAATAAATTTTATTAGAAGCCCATAGTTCTCGGTATTCCATTCACCCGGAAGCCACCAAGATGTACTGCGACTCCTCGAAGGTCTATTGGTGGAATGGGATGAAGAAAAATATTGTGGAATTTGTGGCCAAGTTTCCTAATTGTCAACAAGTGAAAGTTGAGCAACAAAAGCTGGGAGGTTTGTCCCAAGACATTAGTATTCCTACTTCAAAGTGGGCATTAATATGGACTTTCTTGTTGGTTTACCTCGCACCCAGTGGCAACATGACTTGATTTGGGGTATTTTAGATCGTATGATGAAGTCGACCCATTACATTCTCGTCAAGGTTTCTTATTTAGCGAAATATTATGCTAAGTTGTATCTAAGGGAAATTGTTAGGCTGCATGGGGTGCCCCTATCTATTATATCTGACTGTAGTACCCAATTCACTTCTCAATTTTTGAAGTCTTTCCAAAAAGGTCTTGGTACCTGAGTTAAGCTTAGAGAATACTATCAAACTTTTGGAGGATATGTTGAGGGCATGTGTAATTGAATTCAAGGGTAATTGGGATGATCACTGGCCTCTCATTGAGTTTGCATATAATAATAGTGTTATTCAAGTATTGGTATGCCTTCATTTGAGGCTCTTTAGGGTAGTAGGTATAGATCTCGTATAGGTTTGTTTGAAGTTGGTAAGGTTGCTTTGATAGGCCTTGGGTTAGTATATGAGTCTATGGAGAAAGTTTGGCTTAATAGAGAAAGGTTGAAAACACCTCAAAGTTGACAAAATCCCTATGCCGATGTTAGAAAAATGGATCTTGAGTTTGATGTTGATGATTGGGTTTACTTGAAAATTTCACCTATGAAGGATGTCATGAGGTTTGGCAAGAAAGGGAAGCTTAGTCCCCGGTATGTAGGCCTATATGAAATTTTGAGGCGTATTGGTAAGAACACTTAAGAACTTGATTTTCCTAATGATTTAGCATCGGTACATCCTGTATTCCATGTACTTTTGTTGAAGAAGTGCATTGGAGATCTGACATCTATTGTGACATTGGAGAGTCTTGGTATAAAGGAAAGCCTCTTATGAAGAAGTTCCGACTGAGATTTTGGACTGCCAAGTTATAGAGTTGAGGAACAGTATCTGTAAAGGTGTTATGGAGGAATCAATTGGTTGAGAGTGCTAATAGGGATGTCGGGGCCGATATAATGTCCCGATATCCTCATCTCTTTCCCTCCGATCTTACTCTAGCTTGAAGTATTTAGTTCCTCACGGTTCATTCTTCCGGATTCATGTGTCTTAGTCATTCTCATATTTCCTCATGTGTGCATCTATGTATTCTGAAATGATGTTTGAGTATGTTTTATCTTGGAGTGGATTTCCTCTTTGACTATGTGCATTTATATGATTGCATTCATGTTGTGTTGTTAGATCTCTTTCCCTACACCATTTATGTTGTTGTGAGTTCCATTCGAGTATGAATACTCCCAAGGGGTACATATTTTAACACCTCAGATTTCAAAAAGAGAGCAGGTTGCATAAATTTTGACTACTGGTGCAAGTTTACAAGACCAGTCTATGGTTCGTACAAATTTCTACGAGTCGTAGACTAGTCTCATAGGATTCGTAATATAATTATTGAAAATCAAATCCCCGTACCCCATCCTATGGTCATCCAGGACGGTCCGTCAAATGTTCTATGAGTAGTAGATGGGTCTCGTAGGTCTCAGACATAGTGACATTTTGAGGTCCATCATGAGTTCTACAGTTAGGGTCTACAGAATGTAGGAAGTCCTACGGACCGTAGAAGGGTTCCATCAAAAGTTGGGTAACTTTAAGGTCCCAGTACTTTGTATACGGTTGACCAGCACAGACTTTACTTTCTACAGTCCGTAGGTCCGTAAACCAGTCTAGAAGTTAATTTTTAGGGTTTTGGGTCTTTTCCTATTTGTTTTGAACCAATACTATGTCATTTTTTCTTTTACCTTAAGCCCTATATAAAGCTTTTAAGTCCTAAATCTACCCACTTTAAACGCACTCTTAAATTCCCTCTCAACCTAAGGAAGAAGAAGAAGAACCTACGGTTCACTCCAAGGTCAAAAATTCACCATTCATCTTGGGTTGTGAGTAGCAAGGTATGTGAGTATTCACTGATGGAGTCCATTCCTCCATGGGGTCCCCAAGGCTTTCAATTTCGCAATCTCAAATACAATTGATCAAATTAGGGTTCTTCTTAATTTTCATGGGTTACATCCAATTATGATTTAAATTGTTACTTCAACCTTCTATTGCATGATTTAATGTAATTACATAATATTTAGTTGAAATTATGATACGCTCAAATTACACCTCCCTAAAGAAGCATAAGCGATCGTTATCAAGTAAAGAACCCAACTTGTAGGTTGGGGTCGATCCCACGAGGAATATAGTTTAGACTTAACTTTAAATCACTATTATATTCGTTTAGCCAAATTATTTCCTAAGGAAAGTAAACAGGAGGGATTTTGTATCTAAGTAACAGTTTAGAATGCTTAAGTAACAAGTAGACAAGATTCAACTTTGTTGTATCAATATGATAAAGAAACTAGGGCATATGTGTTCCCCATAAGCTCTTAACGTGGTAATCCTAATAATAGTAATCCTTTCCTAGTGTTTTACATGCAAAGTTGATAAGTTAGGTATCCCTAAGTGATTGGTCCTCCAATTAGGGAATTTCACTACGCACCATGGTCCGGCTACGAGTGTATACTTTACTAACCCTTACCTTTACCTCAGATTAGACATCACATCAATGTATAGCTTAGTTTTCACCCTCGCACCAATTGACATTAGACTATTAGCTAGCATCCACTAAATCTCTGTAGTTAATTCTTTTCTCATTAACCACCTCCTTGGTCCGGCAAGTAGAAACGAGGTGAGTTCTAACGTTGCACACCGTTAAAAAGACTTCTAAGAAAAAGAGTTAACACTACATGCATAAACACTAATCAAGAATTACTTAATTATTATTCATACTTTGTTAATTACTCATGGTTCCCACAACCCTAGTTTTGGATTTAGCTACTCATGCTTGAAAGAACACAACTCATAATTGGGTAAAAAGAATTCATGAACTTACAAGAAGAATTGACGAAATCCGAAATCTTCAATTGAATTTCAAAGAAAAAATCTTCTAAAATGAAATCCGGAAGGTAAATTCATAAGAGTTTGCAAATTAATGCCCAAACCATAAACTTAGAAGTAAACAACAATGTGTAACCCCTAAAAAAGAGGCTTATACCTCCTATTTATAGAAAAACAGGTCCCAAATAAAAAGGAAACGAAATAAGGAAATAAACTTCTGGAATGCGGCTTAATTCAACGACTCGACCTACAAACTGTGGGTCGACCTACGGTCTATAGGTCCCCTATGTTGCTCAACACTTAGACAATTTCATGAGGTAATGGAACCTTCAACTCCCATATAATCAATGACGGACGTGCAGGACGAACCGTGGGTCGACCTACGGTCTGTCGTCTTGCTCTGTGGTTCCACACTTGTCAGACTTCCCTGATGTTCCACCTACCACACACCACCTACGGTCCGTAGACTGGGCTATGGTCTGTCCTGGCACTCTGTGGTTTGAGTTACTGGAGCTCATCTCCTAAGCCAAGACCTACGACTACCCATCCACGGTCCGTGGATGGCACCGTTGGTGGCTACTTCAGCATATTTTAGCTGTCATCTCCTTCAACTACATTCCAAGCTTATTTCCTACAATTATTAGAGACAAAACATTAATTCTAACACAATATATCTCTAGACACACACAACTTCGAAGTGAAATGTACAAAAAAATACCATAAACTCACGGTATATCAAATTATATGGACCCATGCATGATTTATGATTTTCAACTATGAACCTATGAAGAACCCACAGACCTGTGAACTATGAATTTTGAAGAATTAGGCATGTCATATGAAAATGATGCTCATGATGATAGAGTGATTTTAGATAAAAGTATCAATGTTGGTTTAAGAGGTTTTCTCACATACGAATATGATCACGATGGTAAAAGGTATTTCTCATATATGGATTCACATTGGTGAAAGGTTTTCTCAACTATGCTTGAATTGTAATTTAAGGAGTTATTCTATGTTTTGATCTTTAAGATATGGATTGATATTGATCATTGACTTTCCGATGTTTTAATGATAATTGATTTCTATCTCTTCTATTGGGATTTAAACTTAGCACCAAGAGGGTTTTGAGGTGGAGGCTTAGATAGGGTAGTCTCGAGTAACGACCTCTAGTCCATAACTACGTGCCCCCGTAGGATTTTCTTGAATTACCTAGCTAGTGAATCCACTTTAGAAAAAGATGATGTGTATGGATTCTACCTTGGCAAGTAGATTCGTCCACGGTCCGTCGACTGGGGTCTGTGGTTGGTAGGTTGACAGTTATTTTCAGGGGAAATTTGGTCTTTTCCTAATTAATTAACTTCTATACTACGTCGTTTTATTCTTCAATAAGACCCCTATATAATTATTTTCAACACCCAAATTAGCCCATTCACTTCATTCTTCCAAAATCACAAAAGAAGATCTAATCTCCTCTCCAAAATATTTCTCTCTAGAAACTTGAAGAAGAAGAAGGATTCAACCTAGGGTTTCAAGTCAAGATCTCAATTCCTCCATTGAAGACTAGCATTTGTATTCAAGGTATTATAGTTTTCATCCATGGATTCCTTCCATCCGTGGTGTTCCCAAATTCCTCTATTTCAAAAGGTAGAATTCCCCAATTGAGTTAGGGTTTTCTTCAATTATCATGGGTTCTTTTCATAATTGATTTAAATGATTGAATTATAATCCCTTATGCATGAATTGAAGAAATACTATAATTTTATGATGATTTCCCCCATGAACTCATGTAATCCCCATATTTCAAGTTTTGAATCATATGATGTGGGATTTCGATCTTAACGGAAGAGTTTTATGAAATTAAGCATTTATTGCTAGCTTTATATGAATTTATGATGAAATTCATATCTAACCCATGTTTTCCAAGTATTGATGATTCAAAGTGGGTTTTGAACCTCAAGAGGTAAATTATGGATTTATGAATTTTCTTATAAAATCTATGTAAATGTATTAAGGGTGCTTTGAGAGTAAAGTACCAATGATGATAATGTATTGTTGAAAGTATATTCTCATAAACACATACCAGTATGATGTGAAAGGTTTTCTCACATAGAAATGATTCTTAGGTTGAAAGTCTTTCTTACCTAATTGAATCAAAGAGTAAGAGTTATCCTAATGAAACTAACTTGGATTTGTTATCCTAGGATGCCTTTCCATGGATGATCAGTTAGCTTGGATTGGCAAGATGACGTGCCTTTCCATGGATAATAAGAACAAGAAGATTTGACTATTCTGTGGAATTTATGCTTAGCACCGCGAGGATATTAAGATGGAAGCTCTCCTATTGATAGAGGTCGGGTTTCTAGTAGCAATATTCTTATCCCTTACCTATGTGCTCCCATAGGATGATTGTCTCAAATAGACATTAGCTAGTGGATCCACTTTAGCTCAGATTTAAGGTCCTTACCTTGGCAACTAGGACAACCCTTTTCAGTGTGGGAGATACCGGGGGATCATGTTATAGCTCACATGGTCTCTATGTCGGTTAAGGCTAATCCCCCACATTAATAATGAACTAAGGTTACTTCAAGAAGTATCGAATATGAGTTAAACGGTTTTAAATATGATGTTAGCTTGTATTGACCATGGTTTTATGAATTATGTTTTCTGACTCTTTTATATCATGTTTTAGCTTGGTCAATTGCATGTCATGAAATGAAATGTCCCTTTTATCATGATTTAACTGTTTTATGCATGGCTATCATACTTGGTACATTTTTTGTACTAACACATACTCTTGCCTACATTTCCCCAAATGTAGGGTCCGACAGTGAGGGTCATCAGTTTCATGGCTAGTGTTGAGTTCAAAATTTTTGGGCTTTGGTGAGTCATCATGCTTCGAGGATGGAGTTTTATTGTTTTCAGTTTTCATGTATTTCTCTTTTGGACATGATGTATGGGCTAGGCCCAATTTCATTCTATTTTATTAGATGGCTATGATGAGACAACTGTTTTAGACTTCTGCTTTTCTTTTATAAAAACTACTGGACTTGGACTATTTTTACTCTTATTGTTCTATTTCATATGTTATGCGAACTAAGTGGCTTGTATGGAGTCTTTCGGGGCTCTATAAGCCATGTTACACCTAGGGGGTACACCTGGGTCGTGACAAACTTGGTAATCAGAGCACAAGGTTTAGAATGATCCCAGGATGTCTCATAAGACATGTCTAGTAGAGTCTTGTTCATGAGTGTGAAGCGCGCCACATTTATGAATGAGAGGCTACAAGATGATTTGGAAACTTCACTTCTTTCATTACTCTAAAGTGGTGCGATAGAGTTTAACTCTATAAGGTCTGATGTTCTACATGATATGATCTACATGATATTGCTACTTGAAGAGCTTATGCTAGAAGGAATGTGAGGGAGAATGTGGAAATAGAAGCTCCTCCCCAAGCTCCTCAAGTTCCGGTTGATCCTTTGGCCGAACAAGTGACTAATGCAGAGTTTAGGGCTGCTTTTTGAATGTTGGCTCAAGCAGTGAAGGCCCAAGCCAATAGGGAGGCTGTGGTTCCCATAAACCCAAATGTGAGTACGACGGCTTCAAGACTGAGGGACTTCACTAAGACTAATCCTCCAGAGTTTCATGGTTCTAAAGTTGAGGAAGATCCTCAAGAGTTTATTGATGAGGTCTATCAGGTTTTGATAATCATGGGAGTTACGCCGATGGAAAAGGGGGAGTTGTCCGCTTATCAACTAAAACATTTGGCTCAAATTTGTTATAACCAATGGAAAAAAGGGAGATCGGAAGATGCGGGTCCTATTTATTGGGATAAGTTTAAGGCTGATTTTCTTGAAAGGTTCTTTCCCCTTGAGATGAGGGAACCAAGGTGCTTGAGTTCATTAACCTCCGGCAAGGGAGTACGAGTGTGAGGGAATATGCTCTAAATTAAACATAATTTTCTAAATATGCTCCAATGATAGTTGCCGATTCAAGGGCTAGGATGAGTAAATTTGTTTCGGGTGTGTCCGAAATGGTGGTTAAAGGGTGCCGAACCGTAATGCTCATTAATGATATTGACATCTCTCGTCTCATGGTTCATGCACATGAAATTGAGGAGGAGAAACTTATGGAAAAGTCTAGAGAGGTAAACAGGGCTAAGACCGGCGATAGTAATTTCTCTCATGCAAGGTCCGATGGACATGGTCGTCCTAGATTTCGACAAAGGTTTTCCGGTCAAGGTTCCTCCAATGCTCCCCCTAAGTTCAACCGAAGATAGGGTGTCTAACCCTAAGCCTCAAGTAGGTAATGGTAGTGGATCTTCATTATCAATGTCTACTTGAACTATGTGTGGAAGGAAGCACGAGGGTAAGTTCTTAGCCGGCATAGATGGTTTCTTTAGTTGTGGTAAGAGTGGTCACAAAATTAGGAATTTCTCGATGCTTACGGATAAAGGAAGAGAGGGCAAGCAAGCTACTCCTAGTGGTTCGGGTTCCAATGCTCCTAAGAAAAACCACTTCTTTGCACTTCAGACTCGTGAACAAGAGGGTTCTCCTGATGTGGTTACCGGTATGTTGAAAGGTTTCCAACTTGATGTTTATGCTTTTGATCCCGGTGCTACCTTGTCTTTTGTCACGCCACATGTGACTATGAGGTTTGATGTGCTCCATGATATGTTGTTAGAACATTTCTCTGTCTCTACTCCTGTTGGTGATTTTATTGTGGCTAAGAGGGTCTATAGAAAGTGTCCCATTTCATTGTCTCAAAGAGTTACTCTTGTTGACTTGGTAGAGCTTGATATGTTAGATTTTGATGTTATCTTGGGTATGGATGGCTGGACTCATGATATGCCTCTATTGATTGTAGAACTCGTGTAGTCAAGTTTCAATTCCAGAATGAGCCTATCCTAGAGTGGAAGGGGGGAAATTATATGCCTAAGGGTTAGTTTGTCTCTTATCTTAAAGCTAGACAGATGATTTCTATGGGTTTCTTTTACCATCTAGTTAGGTTGAGGGATGTAAATTCTAAAACCCCTACTCTCGAGTCGGTCCCCGTTGTTAATGATTTTTCAAAAGTGTTCCAGATGATTTACCCGGTATTCCTCCCGAGCGGGAAATAGACTTCGGTATTGACCTTCTCCCAGATACGCAACCTATTTCTATTCCTCCTTACCATATGGCTCCGACAGAATTAAAGGAGTTGAAAGAACAATTGAAAGATTATTTGGATAAGGGTTTCATCTAGCTGAGTATCTCTACATGGGGTGCTCCAGTTTTGTTTGTGAGAAAGAAGAATGGTTCTCTTCATATGTGTATTGACTATAGTCAGTTGAATAAGGTGACCATTAATAATAAGTATCCTCTCCCAAGGATAGATGATTTATTTTACCAACTTCAAGGACCAAGTTATTTCTCTAAGATTGATCTTCGATCGGGTTATCACCAATTGAGGGTGAAGGAAGATGACATTCTGAAGATGGCTTATCAAACTCCTTCGGATATTAGAAGTTTCTTGGGTTCATCCGGTTACTATAGAAGGTTTGTTGAGGGATTCTCTTCAATTGCCTCTCTTTTGACGGCTTTGACTCAAAAGAAGGATAAGTTCATATGGTCTGAATTATATGAGAAGAGTTTCCAAGAGTTAAAGGATAGACTTACTTCCGCTCTGGTGTTGACCTTACCGGAAGGGACGGATGGTTTTGTGGTTTATTATCATGTCTTGATAATTGGGCTAGGGTGAGCGCTTATGCAAAATGGGAAAGTTATTGCCTATGCCTCAAGGCAACTTAAAATTCATGAGAAGAATTATCCTACTCACGACCCTGAATTAACGGAGGTCGTTTTTGCCTTAAAGATTTGGAGACACTATTTGTACGGAGTTCATGTTGATGTGTTTACCGACCACAAGAATTTGCAAAATTTGTTTATTCAAAAAAATCTAAATCTTCACCAAAGAAAGTGGCTTGAGCTATTGAAAGATTATGACACGAGTGTCCTTTATCACCCCGGTAAAGCAAATGTGGTGGCGGATGGTCTTAGTTGGTTACATATGGGTAGTATTGCTCATATTAAAGAAGAAAAGAAAGAGTTGGTTCGAGATGTTCATAGATTGGCTCGATTAGGTGTTCCATTAGTAGACTCCACCAAAGGTGGTGTTATGGTTCACAATGGTTCCGAATCGACTTTTGTTGTGGATCTGAAAGCCAAGCAAGGTCTTGATCCAATTTTGGTAGAATTGAAAGAAGTGGTACTTAAGAAATCCGTTGAGGCATTCTCCCAAGAGGGAGATGGTGTACTTATATATCAAGGTCGTTTATGTGTTCCAAATATTGATGGCTTGAGGGAACAAATCTTGTCAGAAGCCCATAGTTTGCGGTATTCCATTCACCCGGGAGCCACCAAGAAGTACCGTGATTTACGGGAGGTCTATAGGTGGAATGGGATGAAGAAGGATATTGCGGGATTTGTGGCTAAGTGTCCAAATTGCCACCAAATGAAGGTTGAGCCTCAGAAACTGGGAGGTTTATCCCAAGATATTAGCATTCCTACTTGGATGTGGCAAGATTTGAATATGTACTTTATTGTTGGTTTGCCTCGCACCCGGCGACAACATGACTCGATTTGGGTTATAGTAGATCGAATGACGAAATTGGCTTATTTCCTTCCTGTTAAGGTTTTCTATTCGGCGGAGGACTATGCCAAGTTGTACTTAAGAGAAATGGTAAGGTTGCATGGAGTGCCTTTGTGCATTATTTCCGATCGTGGTACCCAATTCACTTCTTAGTTTTGGAATTCATTCCAAAAGGGCCTTGGTACTCGTGTTAATCTTAGTACGGTCTTTCATCCCCAAATAGATGGTCAAGTGGAGCGTACTATCCAAACTTTGGAAGATATGTTGAGGGCTTGTTTGATTGAATTTAAAGGTAATTGGGATGACCCTTTTCCATTGATTGAGTTTGCCTATAACAATAGCTATCACTCGAGTATTGAGATGACTCCATTTGAGGCCTTATATTGTAGGAGGTATAGATCTCCTATAGGTTGGTTTGACGTAGGTGATGTTGCCCTAATAGGTCCCGAATTGGTACATGAGGCCATAGAGAAAGTTTGACTTATTAGAGAAAGGTTGAAAATCTCACCCATGAAGGGTGTAATGAGGTTTGGTAAGATATGGAAGCTTAGTCCCCGATATGTAGGCCCATATCAGATTTTGAGATGTATTGGTAAGGCTGCTTGTGAGCTAGAATTGCCAAATGAGTTGGCATCGGTGCATCCAGTTTTCCATGTCTCCATGTTGAAGAAATGTGTTTGTGATCCGACATCCATAGTTTCCTTAGAAAGTTTGGGATTTAAGGAGAATCTCTCATATGAGGAAGTTTCGGTTGATATTTTAGACCGATAAGTCAAGAAGTTGAGAAAGAAGAAAGTAGCTTCCGTGAAAGTGTTGTGGAGGAATCATTTAGTTGAGGGTGCTATTTGGGAGGCCGAGGCCGATATGATGTCCCGATATCCTCATCTCTTTCCTTATACTCCTACTCTAGCTTGAGGTAATGAGTTCCTCTTGGTTTGTCCTTTGTTTTGGAATCATGTGTTTTATGTGTTTCCATGATTTCCTTATGTTATGCATGTTCATGAAAAACTTGTGTTTTGAAAGAAAATGAGTTTACATGATTGATTTTCCTCATGTTGTTGTGCATTGAGTATGAGTTGACTATAGACTTCATTAGATGAATTGACGAACATTCTTTAGCTATGCTTTTTGAGAACGAATTGCATATAGGCTCAATGAGATTGTGTTGAGCATGCTTTTAGATTGGAGAAGGTAGTTTCTCTTTGAACATGAGAAATTTTGAAATTTCATACATATTGGGTTGCTAGATGAAGTTCCTACTCCCTAATGATACATTGAGTATGTTTAGCTTGGAGTTGATGTTTCCACCGTGATTTGTGCATTGCATTTTAGGTTGGGTTGTTAGTTCCTCGCCTACTCTTTTAGAACCAGTTTAAATCTCATTCGAGGACGAATGATCCTAGAGGGTAGATATTGTAACACCCTGCATCCGAAAAAGGGAAATGAAACTAATTTTAGGAAGCTGCAGGTGCCAGCAACAGAGGCCAACCACGGCCAGTGGGTAGGACCACGGACAGTAGTGTGGTCCGTGGATTGGCCACCCTTCCAAGTCTTTCGAGGCTCAGGACCACGGCCTGACCTACGGACCATAGGTGAGACCACGTCCCGTAGTCGGGGTCTGTGGTTCAGTGGCCAAAATTCCAGTTTCTAACCACAATCGACGGTCCACCAGGACGGGCAGCAGGTCAGTGCAAGGTCCGTCGACTGGGGTCCGTGGTTGGTAGGCTATCAGTTATTTTCAGGGGTATTTGGGTCTTTTCCTAATTAATTAACTCCTATACTACGTCGCTTTACCCTTCATTAAGACCCCTATATCAGTATGTTCAACCCCCAAATTAGCCCATTCACTTCATTCTTCCAAAATCACAAAAGAAGATCAAATATCCTCTCCAAAATATTTTTCTCTCTAGAAACTTTAAGAAGAAGAAGGATTCAACCTAGGGTTTCAAGTTAAGTTCTCAATTCCTCCATTTAAGGCTAGCATTTGGATTCAAGGTATGATAGTTTTCATCCATGGATTCCTTCCATCCATGGAGTTCCCAAATTCCTCTATTTCAAAAGGTAGAATTCCCTAATTGAGTTAGGGTTTTTTTCAATTATCATGGGTTCTTTTAATTATCGATTTAAATGATTGAATTATGATCCCTTATGCATGAATTGATGAAATACTATGATTTTATGATGATTTCCCCCATGAACCCATGTAATCCCCATGTTTTCAAGTTACGGATCATATGATGTGGGATTTTAATTTGAAAGGAAGATATTTATGAAATTAAGCATGTATAGATTTACATGAATTTATGATGAAATCCATATGTAACCCATGTTTTCCAAGTATTGATGATTGAAAGTGGGTTTTGAACCTCAAGAGGTAAATTATGGATTTATGCATTTTCTTATGAAATCTATGCAAATGTTTTAAGGGTGCTTTGAGAGTAAAGTACCAATGATGATGTTGTGTTGTTGAAAGGATATTCTCATAAACATATACTAGCATGATGTGAAAGGTTTTCTCACATAGAAAGAATTCTTTGGTTCAAAGGCTTTTTCACCTAATTGAATCAAAGAGTAAGAGCTATCCTAATGAAACTAGATTGGGTTGGCTATACTAGGATGGCTTTCCATGGATGATGCCTTAGCTTGGATTGGCAAGATGACGTGTCTTTCCATGGATAATAAGATCAAGAAGAATTGACTATTCCGTGGGATTTATGCTGAGCACCGAGAGGATATTGAGATGGAAGCTCTTCTGTAAGTAGAGATCGAGTTTCTAGTAGCAATCTCCTTATCCCTTACTATGTGCCCCCATAGGATCATTGTCTCAGATAGACATTAGCTAGTGGATCCACTTTAGCTCAGATTTAAGGTCCTTACCTTGTCAAGTAGGACAACCCTTTTCGGTATGGGAGACTGTCACGACCCAGACCGTCGTGATAGGCACCCACACTAACCCTCCGGTGGGAGAACCATACTACAGCCCAACTAAGCAACTTAATGAAACCTAAAGCATTTAAAGCTACGGAAGCAGAATTAAATGACAATAAAAATGGAGTTCCATAAATTCCAAAGGTTTAATAAAACCACTAAACAAACTATTACGGAAGTTTCACCCCTAGAATCTGAAAGTCATTGTACCAAAACTCTAAATTCAACTAAAAAGTCTAAGACCGAAAGAATGGACTAAACAATAGAGGACCCATGGCAGCCTGAAAGACCTGGCTCACCCTTGAATCCGGTCTCGATCACTGATCTCCTAGTTGAGGTCTATCAATAGCCGCATAAAGATGCCCTTTACTCAACAAAGAATGAACAAGTGTAGTATCAGTACACAACCACAGTGTACTGGTAGGATCACGCGTCTATTCCAGTAAGCGAAACATATACTAGAGATTACAACACAGTAAACACACACATATACAGAATATACATATAAACCAGTTATCAATTCAGGAGCAATGTATAATTCCACATTCTCAATAACAAGTAGTTACAACAGTATAATGGTCCTCTCATAAAACCCACACCCAAACTGTTAGTGTGTCGGAACATGACACCCGATCCAATTAGTGTGTCGGAACGTGATACCCGATCCAATGTATATGTCGGAATGTGACACTTGATCCAATGTATGTGTTAGAACGTGACACCCAATCCAATGTATGTGTCGGAACGTGACACCCGATCCAATCAACACAACCACAATTACATTCAAACCCATAATGTACATACTCATAATCATACAATCAAGTGTTGATTCATGGCATACAATTGTTCATTCATACTCATTTCATTAGGTTTGATCAATAGTGACTCATTCACATACATGCATGCATTACAATGAAGCAATTATCGACATATATCACAAAAATATGAAATAAAACCATCACCTACCTCGAAACCAAACTTGAATCCTCCTAAGACACTTGAGCCTTCCCTTTACGGATTCTTTCCGCTCGTTCTTGGTCTACAAATGAATAATTTAACACAAGGATCAATAATTAAGGTCTAATTTACCCGGATTATAACAACTCAATAACCTAAGAACAAACCCATGATCCTAAGGTGCAGCTAGGGCTTTTTCCCACCATTAACTTCAGGCAAAAACCCTCCCCCAATAATAATTACCCATGAATCTAAGTTCTACGGATCGAAAAATGGATTAGAGGAGTAAAATCCTTACCTTTAGCACCAAAAGTCATGGAAAACTATCAAGAACTCGTCCTAGGTCGTCTCCTAACTCTTAAAACTGAAGTTTGCAGAAGAATAACGAAATTGGGGTTTTTTCCCGACTTAAGTCGCGACTGGCCCGCTACAGCGAATCTCAACTCGCTACAGCGGCCCCATCCTGGTGGGATTAATCCCGCCCTGACGGCTTACAAGGAGAGAGAACCTCAGAATTTGAGTTCCAAGCCCCTATTTCACAACACTCCTTCAACCCTTTGACGTTCAAAAACTACCATTTCACGCCAAGATCAGTTTCGGTTCTACTCACCCGAATTCGATTTCGTAAAGTTGTACGGGCTCCTTAACGTCTTGTCTATCCACTCATGTGATAAAATTCATAATTAAATCTCCTTTTCATTACAAGATTCCCCTAGACCTTACCTGACTCAGATTTCATCCAAATCTGGACTAGGCTAGAAATTTCCAAGTCACTACTCAAAAGTTTTTTGGCCCAAATTATTTCCCCATTGGCTTTTCCATAACGACGGAAACAGATCGTTACAATAGATACCAATTTACCCATCACTCGTCCTCAAGTGATAAACTAAAAAAAAACTTGGCTAAGGTAAGAGTAGAGTAGTATCTGAATCATGGAATAGCTGGGGATACTTGTCTCGCATGTCCTTCTCGGTTTCCCAAGTAGCTTCCTCAACCGGACGATGCTTCCATTGAACTTTCACGGACTTTATCTCCTTGGTCCTCAGCTTCCAAACATCGCGATCAAGAATTGCAGATGGTTCTTCCTCATACTGAAGGTCTTTGTTTAACGAAACTGAGTCTGAGCTTATGATGTAATCTCCGTCCCCAAACCAACCAATTCAATACCTACACATTCTCCCATACAATGCCTCAATGAACATGGGTCTAACCTCAATGCAAGCTAACACCCCACCTTTCTTTGAGATTTCCAACTGCATGAACTTAGACTCCAAGTTTTGAATCTCATTAGCCAAAGGTCCCTTGGATACACCCAAGCAAGTTAGACTACTCATACTCACCGTCTTCCGGCTTAATGCGTCTTCCATCATGTTAGCTTTAAACGGATGATACTGGATGGTGACATCATAATCCTTAAGTAGCTCCATCCACCTTCGCTGTCTCAGATTTAGGTCCTTTTGAGTGAATACATGTTGTAGACTGCGATGGTCAGTAAACACCTCACACTTGACACCATAAAGGTAATGCCGCCGGATCATAAGGGCAAACAGTACCGCAGCCAACTCCAAATCATGTGTCGGGTAGTTCCTCTCATGCACCTTCAACTGCCGCGATGCATAAGCTATGACATTCTTATCCTTCATCAACATAGCACCCAAACCCGAATGTGAAGCATCACAATAAACAATGAAATATTTACCTTCCACTGGTAGTGCTAGAATAGGTGTTGTGGTCAGAAAAGTCTTGAGCTTTTGAAAGCTCTCTTCACATTTTTCAATCCATTTGAAAGGCACCTCCTTTTTTGTCAGCCTTGTCAGATGTGTGGCGATAGAAGCATAGTTTTTCACAAACCGACTAGCTGGCAAGCCCAACAAAACTCCTAATTTCAGTCACAGAACTAAGCCAGACCCAATTCTTAACCACTTCGATCTTTTGGGGATCTACCATTACCCCTTCCCTTGAAACCACATGCCCCAAAAAGGCAACTGAAGTCAACCAAAACTCACACTTGGAAAATTTAGCATATAACTTTTGTCTTTCAAGGACACCCAAAACTATATGAAGATGGTCAGCATGCTCTTCCTCACATTTTGAATAGACCAAAATGTCATCAATAAAAACAATAACAAACGAATCCAGAAATGGCTTGAACACCCCATTCATCAAACTCATGAAGTTGCAGGTGCATTTATCAATCCAAACGACATTACTAGAAACTCATAGTGCCCATAGCGGGTTTTGAATGCCGTTTTGGGTACATCCACAGACCTAATCTTTAACTGATGGTAACAAGACCATAGATCAATCTTAGAGAAAACTGATGCACCCTGCAACTGGTTAAAAACATCACCTATCTGAGGCAACAGATACTTAATTCGAATGGTGACCCTATTAAACTGTCGGTAGTCTATGCACATCCTCATACTACCATCTTTTTTATTAACAAACAAGACAGGAGCACCCCACGGGGAAGCACTATGACGAATGAACCCTTTATCAAGAAGCTCCTGGATTTGAGCCTTAATCTCTATCAATTCTACCGGAGCCATGAGATACGGAAGGATAGAAATGGGGTGAGTGCCCGATTCCAAATCAATGTAGAAATCTATATCTCTATCCAGAGGCATACCAGACAAATCGGTAGGAAAAACTTCCTTGGATTGAGACACTATAGGAATAGACTCACCAGAGGAAGACTCAATATCAACATCTCGAACATGAGCAAAAAATGTCAAACACCCCTGCCCCACCAGTTTTCTAACTCGAATGGAAGATATGACCTTAGCTGGCTTAGGCTTATACACCCCTTCTTACTCTAACTTTACCCTACCCAGGATCTCTAGGGTCACGAAATTAGAATTACAATTAAGCACAGCATAAAAGGGGGACAACCAAGTCAAGCCTAAGATTATATCGAAGTCAGTCATATCAGGAATAACCAAATCAGTCCAAGTCTGAAAACTCATAAACAAGACAGGACAAGCACGATACACATGGGTGACTATGACAAACTCTCCAACTGGGGTAGAAACATGGATGGGGGCATCACGCACATCACAAACCGCATCAAATCCCAAGGCAAACTGAACTGCCGCTTATGAATAAGTAGAACCCGGATCAAACAAAATAGTAGCCATTCGGTCACAGACAATAATAGTACTTGTTATCACTGCATCAGATGCCTCAGCCTCGATCTTGCCCGGAAAGACATAAAACTGAGCCCTATCATCATGACGGCCAACCTCCTTGTCTGGCTGCACTGCTCCCCTACCTGCATTACCATTTCCCCAGCCTCCACGGCCTCGCTGATTTCCTCCTCGCCCACCTTATAGACATTCTCTGCCATTACTACCGCAGCCCGCTGGAACCACTACTCTGTTCTGCTGTGGCCCGGGGTCAGACAGACGCGGATGGGGATAATCTCTCCTCATATGTCCAAGTTCTCCACAATTGTGACACACTTAATAACTTAACCAAGTAAGCATCGCTGCTATTGGAGTAGTCGTGTCATAACCCTATTTGATGTACACTCAATCTAGGAAATTGTAGTAGAGATTCTAAACTTAATTGCCGCAACATAATTTCATCACTTACCAAGCTACCCATACATTTTATGACAACAATACTAAATGCCTTTTCCAAAGTAATGGTGTTCATTATGTAGTCGTCCCTTACAAAACTTCTTGAATGTTGTCACCTATAAGCTTGAATTTGCAAATCTGACCTTAATCCCTTCACAAAGTGACAAATTCTCTCTAAATTCAGGAACTCATCTCTCTTCCTATCCCTCAAAGTTCAGGGTACATACTTCTCCATAAAGAAAGCTACCAAATGTTTCCCAAGTCATGAGTAGTGCATTTACTAGTCGGCACTCAACATGAGACCACCACCATATTTTGGCGTCTCCATTGAATGGTATATCATAAACTCAACACTAAATCACTCTACCTTATCCATCCTATGAAGCAGCTCATGACAATCAACAATAAAATCATATGAATCATCAGATTCAGTACCCATGAAGAATGAAGGTTTCAACCTTAAGAACATAATAAAAACCTCATGTTTGTCTCTAGTCATTACATGGCCAGAGTGAGTCAGGGAAACATACCTATTTCCAAGGACACATTTTCTATTGTTGATGTTGTTGTTTCCACTTTTACAACTCAATTACTAGCCAGATGCGAAATAGAGCGAAAAAATTCAGATACCAATTTATATATCACCTAGATACCAATTGGATTCAAGTCATAGCACGAAAGGAGTAGAAAGAAATGAGTTTTTCCGAAAGTCCTATAGCCTCTCAAAGAAAAGTATAGACGTCTCCGTACCATTCCGCAATACTCTACTAGACTCATTTTGGTACAATGAGATCAACGAACCTAGGGCTCTGATACCAACTTTGTCACGACCTAGAGCGTCGTGATTGGCATCCACACTAGCCCTCCGGTGGGAGAACCACTAATACAGCCCAACTAAGCAACTTAATGACAACTAAAGCATTTAAAGATACGGAAGAAGGTTTAAATGACAATAAAAATGGAGTTCCCATAAACTCCAAAGGTTTAATAAAACCACTAAACAAACTATTGCGGAAGTTTAACCCCTAGAACCTAAAAGTCATTGTACAAAAACTCTAAATTCAACAAGTCTAAGAGAAAAGGGGTACCACCCAAAACTAAACATATGAATCAGTCTAACTAAAAAGTCCAAGTCCGAAAGAATGGACTAAACAATAGAGGACCCATGGCATCCTGAAAGAACTGGCTCACCCTTGAATCCGGTCACGATCACTGATCTCCTAGCTGAGGTCTATCAATAGCCGCCTAAAGATGCCTTGTACTCAACAAAGAACGAGCAAGTGCAGTATCAGTACACAACCACAGTGTACTGGTAGGATCACGAGGCTATTCCAGTAAGCGAAACATATACCAGAAGTTACAACATAGTAAACACACACATATATAGAATATATATATATAAACCAGTTATCAATTCAGGATCAATGTATAATTCCACATTCTCAATAACAAGTAGATACAACAGTACAATGGTCCTCTCATGTAACCCACACCCTAACTGTTAGTGTGTCGGAACGTGACACCCGATCAAATTAGTGTGTCAGAACGTGACACCCGATCCAATATATGTGTCGGAATGTGACACCTGATCCAATGTATATGTCGGAACGTGACACCTGATCCAATGTATGTGTCGGAACATGACACCCGATCCAATGTATGTGTCGGAACCTGACACCCGATCCAATCAACACAACCACAATCACATTCACACTCATAATGTACATACTCATAATCATACAATCAAGTGTTGATTCATGGCATACAATTGTTCATTCATACTTATTTCATTAGGTTTGATCAATAGTGACTCATTCACATACATGCATGCATTCCAATGAAGCAATTACCGATATATATCACATAAACATGAAATCAAATCATCACCTACCTCGAAACCAAGTTTGAATCCTCCTAAGACACTTGAGCCTTCCCTTTCTGGATTCTTTCCGCTTGTTCTTGGTCTACAAACTAATAATTTAATGCAAGGATCAATAATTAAGGTCTAATTTACCCGGATTATAACAACCCAATAACCCAACACCAAACCCATGATCCTAAGGTGCAGCTAGTATTTTTTCCCACCATCAACTTCAGGCCAAAACCCTCCCCCAAGATAATTACCCATGAATCTAAGTTCTACGGATCCAAAAATGGATTAGGGGAGTAAAATGCTTACCTTTAGCACCAAAAGTCATGGAAAACTGTCAAGAACTCGTCCTGGGTCATCTCCTAACTCTTAATAATGAAGTTTACAGAAAAATAACGAAAATGCAGTTTTTCCCTGACTAAAGTCGTGACTGGCCCGCAGCAGCAGATCTCAACCCGCTACAGCGACTCTGCTTTGGTGGCTAACACGGAGACAGAACCTGAGAATTTGAGTTTCAAGCCCCCATTTCACAACACACCTTCAACCCTTTGACGTTCAAAAATTACCCTTTCACGCCAAGATCAGTTTCGGGAGTTTGACTCACCCGAATTTGATTCTGTAAAGTCGTACGGGCTCCTTAACGTCTTGGCTATCCAGTCATGTGATCAAATTCATAATTAAATCTCTCATTCATTACCAGATTCCCATAGTCATTACTTGACTTAGATTTCATCCAAATTTGGACTAGGCTAAAAATTTCCAAGTCACTACTCAAAAGTTTTCTGGCCCAAATTCTTTCCCCATTGGCTTTTCCATAATGACAGAAACAGGTCGTTACAGAGACACCGGGGGATCATTTTATAGCTCACATGGTCTCTATGTCGATTAAGGCTAATCCCCCACATTAATAATGAACTAAGGTTACTTCAAGAAGTATCGCATATGAGTTCAAAGGTTTTAAAGATGATGTTAGCTTGCATTGATCATGGTTTTATGAGTTATGTTTTCTAACTCTTTTATATCATGTTTTAGCTTGGTCAATTGCATATCATGAAATGAAATATCCCTTTAGCATGATTTAACTACTTGATGCATGGCTATCATGCTTAGTACATTGTTTTGTACTAACGCATACTCTTGCCTACATTTCCCCAAATGTAGGGTCCGACAGTCAGGGTCATCAGTTTTGTGGCGAGTGTTGTGTTCGAGATTTTTGTGCTTTGGTGAGTCATCATGCTTCGAGGATGGAGTTTTATTGTTTTCAATTTCATTCATGCATTTCTCTTTTGGACATGATGTATGGGCTAGGCCCAATTTCATTTTATTGTATTAGATTGCTATGATGAGACAAGTGTTTTAGACTTCCGCTTTTCTTTTATAAAAACTATTGGACTTGGACTATTATTTTACTCTTATTGTTCTATTTCTTATCTTTTGAGAACTAAGTGGCTTGTATGGAGTCCTTCGGGGTTCTATACACCATGTTACATCTAGGGGGTACCCTTGGGTCGTGATAGACTATTTTAGACTTCTAATTTTTCAAACTCTTTTATGATATAAGATTGCCACTTTTGAAATCTTTATTTCTATTATCTTATATGATGTATGCTAAGTGGCTTGTGTAGGGTCTTTCGGGGTTCTATACGCCCTGTTACACCTAGGGTATACTTTGGTCATGACATGAAGTAGAAAGAGAGAGGGAAGTGTCGATTGTTTTGGGAAGACCATTTCTTTTCATTGGGCATGACTATTCCTTTTCACATGGCAAGAACTTTTAAATATTCAAGGAAAAGACATGAACTTGGTATTAAGTGGGGAAAAGGTGAGGCTAAACGTAAATCAAGCTATGAAGCAGCCTAAATTAGCAAGAGTTTCTCGAATAGAAACTGTCGTTTAAAAATTGAAGAGTTTTTTGTAGAAGAACAATTACAAGAGTCCCTCTTGAATTATTTAGGCACTTATGTAGAGGAGTTTGATGAAGCATGCAACATATTAGCTGGAATGGGCACTTACTCTTACAACCCAGAGAAGTTTGACTTTTATTTGAAAATAAAAAGAACCCTCCTTCAAAACCATCAATAATTGAGCCTCTAACTATTGAGTTGAAACCCCTTCATGCACATCTTCAGTATGCTTTCCTCGGAGATGATAAAACCTTGCATGTGGTAGTTTCTATTAAGTTGAATGAAGATCAAGTCGAGGCGTTGTTGATTGTTTTAAAAAATCATGTTAAGTCTGTGGGTTGATCGTTGGAGACATTATTGGGGTTCCATCCTGCAATTTCAAACATAAAATCTCCCTCCAAGAAGGAAACTCTCCACTTATTGAACATCAACGCCGACTAAGCACACTAATGCAAGAAATCATAGAGAAAGAGATAATAAATTTGTTAGATGCATAAGTGAGTTACTCAAATTTGGATAGTACATGGGTGAGCCTAGTGCAGTGTGCTTTAAAAAGGGAGGAATTAGTGTGGTTCACACTGATGAAGAGGATCTGGTAGTTGTCCAACTGGTGACTGGATGGAGAGTGTGCATGGATTATAGAAAGTTGAATTCTAGCACTGAAAAGATCATTTCCCCGTGCCTTTTATGGATCAATTGCCGGATAGACTTGTCAGTAAGGATTATTATTGTTATTGGGGTTACACTGAAATCTCCATAGCTTTGAAAGATCAAGAAAATACAACATTCACATGACCCTATGAAACATTTACATTCAAGTGAATGCCTTTTGTCTTATGAAATGCCCCCACCACATTCCCTCAGTGTATGATGTCCATATTCTCAAACATCGTGGAGGATAAGATGAAAGTGTTTTTTGATGACTTTCTAGTGGTAAGAGACTCATTTTAGGAGTGTTTAAACCATTTGGCAGCTGTTTTGAAGAGCTATGAGGAAACAAACTTGGCAGTCAAATGGGAAAAGTGTCACTTCATGGTGAAATAAAGGATTGTGTTGGGTCACGAGATCTTCGAGAAGGGAATTGAGGTTGATCAACCAAATATGGACGTGATAGAAAAATTTACATTACCAAAATCAGTCAAGGGAGTGAGAAGCTTCCTAGGTCATGTAGGATTTTACCGAAGGTTCATCATCAGTTGTTCCAAAATCGCACATCCTTTGTTTTAGTTGTTAGAAAGAAGAAACCAAGTTCATATTTGATACATCTTTTTTGGAGAATTTCACTCTTATCAAGATTAAGCTCACCTTAGCCCTATTAATCATAGCCACAATCGGTCTAAACCTATTGAGTTGATGTGTGACACTAGTGGAGTTTATTTAGGGTCAATTTTTGGGCAGCGGAAGAATAAAATATTCTATTCGGTCTATTATGCAAGTAAGTCTTTCATTGTGGCCCATATGAACTACATGGTAACGGAGCAAGAGTTGCTAGTGGTGGTGTTCGCATTTAAAAAGTTCTGGTCATACTTATAGGGAACTAAGGTGATTGTACACAAACATCATGCTGACCTTCATTAGTTAATAACAAAGAAATATGCCAAACCATGATTTATTAAATGAATACTTCTCCTGCAACAGCTTTATTTTGAAGTAAAAGACCAGAGAGGATGTTAAAAGTATAAAGGTTTTACAGGAAACTATTAAAGTCCTAATTAGTAAAGATGACTAACTACGTATATATTATCATATGGCTGAAATACAGGAAACTAATAACAGACTCCTAAACAAAAGGGTACCATCTATTATCTCTTAATACGCCCCCTCAAGTTGGGGGTGACTGGAACAAGACCTAACTGGTGAAAATGGCGCTGAAAAGTTGTGCGGGGAAGAGGTTTGGTGAGGACATCAGCGACTTGATCAGAAGAGTGAAGGTGACAAACCTCAAGTGCCTTCTGTTGAACTTGCTCACGAACAAAATGAAAGTCAATGGCTATATGCTTCATCCTACTGTAAAAAACAGGATTAGCACAAATGTAGGTGGTGCTAACGTTGTCACAAAAAACAGTTGGTGAAGCAGAAAATGATAGGTGAAGGTCCTGGAACAAATTTGTTAGCCAATTGACTTCAGAAACAGCAACAGCAACAGCTCGGTACTCGGCTTCTGTAAATGAGCGGGAGACAGAGTTTTGCTTTTTAGAAGACCAAGAGACCGGTGACTTCCCAAGGTAGACAACATAACCTGTTGTTGATGTTCTATCTTGTGGATTTCCAGCCCAATCAGAGTCAGAATAAGCAAGTAAACAGTCTGCTGGTTCGCGACTGAGCTGAACTCCCAATGTGCTTGTGTGTTTCAAGAAGCGCAGCAAACATTTGATAGCTTTCCAGTGAGATACTTCAGGATTATGCATAAACTTAGACAACTTGCTCACAGCAAACCTAATGTCAGGCCTAGTGAAGGATAGGTAGTGAAGCTTACCAATGTCTCTTCTATAAAGGGAAATGTCAACTATAGAATCAGCTACTGAATCAGGGAAGGTGCAGGGTGATGTTGTTGGTGTTGGAATGCCCTTGCAATTATTCATATGCAATTCATCCAGAAGATCCATGACATATTTTTGTTGAGACAAAAAGATTGTAGTTGGTGTGGATATCACTTCAATACCCAAGAAAAAATGCAAGAGGCCATGATCTTTGAGAGAGAATCGTAAGGAAAATGATCTAATTACAGACCTGACACTTTCTTGAATACTGCCCATAATAATTATGTCATCAATATATATGAGAATGTATACAGTAACACCACAATTATGAAATATAAACAAAGAAGAGTCAGATTTTGATTTAACAAACCCAATACTTGTCAAGTAGGTGGTGAGCTCGTTGCACCAGGCCCTAGGAGCCTGCTTAAGTCCCTATATGGCCTTTTTGAGCTTGCAAATGTATGTTGAATGTTGAGAGGACTAAAAACTAGGAGCCGCATGTACACGTCTTCTTGAAGACTGCCTTGCAAAAAGGCATTATTGACATCTAACTGATGAATAGGCTTGGAGCATTGAGCAGCAATTGCAAGGACTAAGCGAACTGTTGCAGGCTTGACAACAAGGATGAATGTGGAATGATAATCTAACCCAGGTCTTTGTGTGAAGCCTTTGGCTACTAGGCGAGCTTTATACCTATGAATGCTTCCATCAGGCTTATGCTTAATTCTAACCGACCATTTACAATCCACAACATTTTGAGAGGGATCACTAAGGACCAAATCCCATGTCTGGTTTTTTATTAGAGCATCATATTCCGCTTTCATTGCTTCTTTCCATTGGGGATAGAATTGTGCTTGACGAAAGAAGCATGGAATTGGTGGAGAGGGATTGGTTTTAACAAGAAAACGCTTGGGTATGAGGCTATTTGTTTGGAAGCGGGTAACCATTTGGTGAGAATGGGTGTCTGGTTGCGGTAGTGGTGGGAGTTAAGGGGCTTGGACAGATTTGATAACTATAGAAGTGCGACATCGATAGGTTTAGGTAATGGGTGGCTTACTGGTTGTCAGCGGAGACAGAGGAATAGGAGTGGATTTAGTGGGGCAGGGAGAAGTAAAGGTGCTTGCTGGATTGTTGAGAGAAAGTAGAGGTGTACCTGAGATTGGCGACGCTGCTGAGGAAGGAACAGAGAGATACCTTTGAGCACCCGTAGACAATAGTTGAGATACTTCAAGACAATGTGGCACTACTAGGATATCATTGTGCATCTCTGTTGAAGGAGATAAGTCATCCCAAGAAATTTTCAAATGCTGATTTTTATATTTAGAAAAAATATTGGTAAAAGGGTAACTAGTTTCAAAAAATACTACATCTCTAGAAAGATAAAATTTGGAGGTTGTCGGATCAAAGCATTGACAAAAATAATATTTATTTGAAAATCCCAAATAGACACAGGGCTTTGATTTCGAATCAAGCTTATGTTGTGCATATGGTTTTAACCATGGATAACATAAACAACCAAAAAATTTGACGTTGTCATAATTTGGTGATTCTTGAAATAAAATCTCGTATGGACACTTTTCTTTTAAATTTGGGATTGTCATTCTATTAATGAGAAAAGCAGCTTGATGACATGCAAAACTCCAAAAGGTGGATGGTAAAGAGGCTTGATGCATTAGCATTTTTGCAGTCTCAACAACATGGCGATGTCGTCTTTCAACTACAGTAATTATTTGTTGTGTATAAGGTGGGGAAATTATGTTTTCAATGCCCTGAGATTTCAAATAAGAAAAACTCTGAAATTTGCCTCCTCCGTCGGTATATAAAGATAATATTTTTGTTTAAAATCGACGTTCAAGCAATGGATGTAGTGTTTTGAAAACATCTAAAACTTCTTGTTTGGACTGAATCGTGTGGAGCCACATGTATTTTGAAAACTGATCCACAATAAAAACATAATATCTTTTCCTATTGACGGATAAAACTGGTGACGGGCCCCACAAATCACTGTAAATAATTCTGAGAGCCATGTGACTCTGTAAAGAATTTGTAGAAAAAAGATTGCCAGTGGCTTTTATTTGATTGACATGAATTACAAATGGAAAGAGAGTCTTGCTTAACAGGAATGGAAAATTTATTTAAAAACAAATCTAAAGTACGGCGTATTGGATGCCCCAAACGTCGATGCCACATATCTAAATACACAGCCACATTGCATTTAGGTTGAGAAGAAGAAGAAGAATTGTCTAGTGGCCACTCATAAATGCGTCCTCTACTCCGCCCTTGAACTAACGACGCCCCCTTACTCAGATCCTTCACAAGATAAGAGAATGGAAAGAATTCAATATATGTATTATTGTCACAACAAAATTGAGAAACTGAAATCAAGTTACTGGAAATGGAAGGGGAGTAAAGTATATTGGATAATTGAAAGCTAGAATCAGATGCAGATAAATCAATGTTACCAGTGAGAGAATTTTTTATGGTGTTACCATTTCCCATAGAGATTTTCTCCGGACCATTGTAGTCAGCAACGTTGTTGAGACCGTGGGCATCCGATGCAACATGATGTGATGCACCTGAATCGACTATCCATGGGACAAATTGCTGCATTTGTTGTCCAGCAAAGTTGGCCCGTGCCTGAAAATGATTATGAGACTGAGAGATACAAACGCGTGCAGAGTGTCCAGGTCAGTCACATAACCGAAACACTAAGTGGACTTCTTGTGAATTAGTGCGACGGTTGCGCCCTGACTGAGAATGTTGCTGGTAGTTGTTTGAACTCCTAATAGTGTTGATGGCATTGGTCCGCGTTTGAAAGCTAGACTTTTGAGCAACAGCAGTAGTAATTAGAGTGGATTGAGGCGGAGCATTGTGTTTGAAGAAAAGCTCGTGATCGCTAAGCTTTTCAAAAAGTTCAGTATATGAAATTGGGGTGTCACGTGCTCGAATTACTGCAAAGATTTCATGGTATTCTGGTCCAAGACCAGTGAGAATCTTCACTATGAGTTCGACATTGGTGACGGGAGCTCCTGCAGTCGCAGGCTCATCACAGAGAGATCGAACTTGATTGAGATAGTCTGTTACAGATTGACTCTCTTTTGTGAGACGAGCGAGGCGATCTCACAAGCTGAATATGCGAGTTTGTGACTTATTGGCATAAGCCGTATGGAGAGAATCCCAGGCTGCTTTGGCTGTGGTTGCAGCGGCTACAATAGCAGCAAGAGTGGGATCTACTGATGCTAAAATTGCATTTTGGATTAACTGGTCCTGACAAATTTGATTAACGTTTCAAGCACACCTCATCCATTTCTAGGTACAAACGATCGTTAAATGGGGGTTTTAGGGTTTGCAACTTATCAACTACAATCAATCAAATAGCAATGAGATAACAATAAGGAGAGAAATTCTCGGGATGTGATCGACTATAGGTGAAGTTCGATATATGGGTAATTGAAAATACTAGTAAACAGCTAAATATCAGTGTGTAGGCTAGACTATAATTGAAATAGTTTTCTCTTGAACAACTATTCCACTTCAAGTGATTTCTCTCGAACATCAACAAGCACAACAATTAAAAACAGCCCAAAACCTTAATGCATCTTCTCTCTCGAGCAAGATGGGTAGGACTGGGTTTAGGATTCACTCTCTCGAGCTGAACCCATATCAACCCAATACATATAAATCATTAATCAATAATTTTAGTCCTAAAACGTCTCTCTCGAGCAAGCCAAGAACACTAAAATAGAATTGCATTTACAACTACAGTTCTTAAATTAAACCACAATTAATGATTAAACCCACTTCAAAATAGCATTTAGACTAGTAATTAACAATACCCACACACTAATTCAACCCATAATCACATGATCACACCCCAAGAATTGGGGTTTTAGCCGGACATCATAAAAAGATAAAAACCGTTACCGAATCGACTAGCCATCAACTGGGTAAGAGGAATTCAAGCTTTGCAATGCTCCAATTTGAAGAAAATTAGAAACCCACTTGTGAAATCTCCAAGTTGAGTCTCAAAACCTTCAAGTGTATTACGAGAATTGTTCTAGACTAAAAAATGGATTCAAAAGATAGATAAAAATCCATAAAAATCAGCTGTTCAAAATCCTATTTATAGTTGCCAAAAATAAGCCACGAAGGGCTCTTCGGTGAAGTAAGTCGGGCTCGCCGAACCACTCTGCGAGCCACCCTTTGATCTCTTCCATCGCCCTTTTGCCTTGCCATTCAGCATCCTCAAGGTTTGTAACATTGGGCGATCTATCTTGGCTTCGCAGAACTACTCGGTGATCCACCGAATGCTCCTTTTCGTCGCCGACTTGGTTCTTTCCTTCATGTCTTAGCACACTGAAACTTTAGGCGATCTGATAGCCACTTGGCGATTCGCCAAATGACCTTGGCGATCACCAGGCTTGCCTTTCTTCATTTCTTCAGCTTGTTTTGTTCCTTTTTGCCTGTTAGTGTCCTTGCTTTGCTCCTCAATCCATATACCTGAAAATCAAGGCATTAACATCAGTTTATAGCATAAATTAGGCATTTGAGGACACTAAATCTATCAAAACAAAGCCCTAAATGAGTCCGAATCTCGGACTCATCAACACCCCCAACTTAAGCTTTTGCTTGTCCTCAAGTAAAACTCAAGTTCAGCAGTTCAAAAAAGGATGTCTCAAACAGTGCTACATAAGACTCAACATGAATGCACACAACAAGACTCAACTTACTCATGCAATGATTAATTTTCCACTCAAAGATTCAAATTGTGACTCACCATTATCAAAGATGCTCAAGTTCACAATACTTGCTTCAAATGCAAGTTCAAGCTCAACACGGGTACACAAATGCCCTCACAACAAAGATGATTGCATATGCACACAAAGTTCTTCAACAATTTATAGTTTCGGAATCACATACGACTCTCACACTCACAAAGATGAACACATGCATGACTTCACCCATAGGTTTGCCCTTACTTTCCAATCAACACTCGTTTCAGCTCACTCAAAATCACAAAAGTCTTTTCAAGGCTTTTAATGGGGCTGAGTGTAAAGGTATGGTCATTTAGGCTCCGTGAATTTCACCCTCATGAAGTGTGGCCTGAACACCACATTCCTTCTTTTCTTTAACATTTCAAACATGCTCGTAATCCTCCCCATTATTCAACTTCTTATGAATTACCGGACACCCCATTTCTTTTGCAATTTTCATCACTTATTTCACAACTTTTTCATTCTTTTTTTGTGCTTCTTTTCTCTTTTTTTTCATTTTTTTTTACATGGAGGGGTTCCATCTTTTTCAAAACCATTCTCAAATGGGGAATTTTCACACTTCTTGAATTACCTTCTCTTTTCACCACACCCCCAACTTAGGCTTTTGGCCTAAGTTGGCTATTCAAACAAAACCACACTTCTTGAGAGTTATGGGTGAATGGATAAAGAGGGGTCACAATTGTTCAAGTTTCTTCCAAGAAAAGGGTAAGGCTCAATAAGGTTCAAGCAAAGTTCACACATCTCACAAGGTTGGCCACAAAAGAGGTATATTGTCAAATTATTTCACTCTTCAAAATCGTTGCCTAAGATCATTTGAAGTGCTTGCCTCACTTAGTCAACCGGACCAACTGGGTAAATTCTAGGTTTTATCACACAATGGTTCAAAGTAAGCTCATCACACAAGGCATTGGCACCAATATCAAACAAGACTCCACAATTTCTAGTGTGCAATGTTCATCACAAGAGGCTCAATCGATAACCGGCTAGTCACAACGAGATGCTAAAAGTTCACACATTGTCTATGCAACTTCATTGGCCTCATCGTAGCCGCACATTCATTTCGTTCAATTAAGAACACTATTCAAGTCATCAGTATTGATCATAACAGATACTCAAATTTGCACAAGAATAACCACATTCATAAAAAAAAGAAGTGGCACAAATTTATTTATTTTTAAAAAAAAATAGGTCAAAACCATTTCCATTAAAAACAAGGAGCCACAAGCTCAAACATCCACAAAATTGAAATCAAAACACATATATAGATCACGAAACCCAATATTCACCAGTATTCACAAACAAAATCAAAACACAAGAGGTAGGTATGGAAATACCTCACCCCACCCATAAAAGAAAAGCAGTTGTCCTCAAATGCAACTAAAACAATAAAAATCAATAAAAACGACAGAGAGGGAGGTAAGGAATGATCTTGTCTACACAGTCGCTCCATCTGTCGGGGCATCAATGCCCGGGGTAACACTCTGAACTTGGGAATTAGTGCCCGGGGTAACAGAAATACTGGCTACACTAGAGCCTTCCATAGAGGTGTCCGTCAATGATGTCTGAATGACTGACTGCACTATCATCTCCTCTAAATCAGGCAAGTCTTCATAGATGGTCACCTCCTGGACATCGAGCTTCTTCTCGTCTGTCTCCTCCTCTAACTCAACAGCCGCTATATCCTCCATAGTCTCATCTCCGGTGGTGGCCAGAGGCATATCAGAACTCGCCGGGACATCTGACCTCAGAGCATCAGGAGCCTCTGCCGACTCAAATAGTGAAGTGAAGTCTATGGACTTAAGATGGTCCACATCCTTCCTAAGCTCCGTAACCTCAGCTTTCAAAGTCGTAACCACGGTAGTAACCCCCTGTCCTCTCTCACAAATAACTACTCTCACAGTGAGAGCATCAATGGCAGCCTGGAGAGGTGTGAGTGCAGCTGTGATGGCTCATTCAATCATCCAGGGCACCTCGGCCTCTAGCTGGAAAGCACGCACATCTGCAGAATGGGATAGGTTCCCCATCTTGAGAAGTATGGCTTGAGTGATCGGAGACCTGGAGGCAGTGGCACCTGAAGCAGCTCTAGGAGGCTAGGAAGGAGTGGAAGTGGATGTACCTGAAGGCCCGGAGGCCGGAGTAGGCAAAGTTTCCTATGCTGTTATAGACTCAACATCAACCTCCGGGGATGTATCCACCGGAGCTGCTCTCCTCTTATCCGCCTCATCCCGTGTGTACTCAGCCTCAATGCGCCGAATATCTGTGGAGGATGTGGGTGTGACCTCAATGTCCCTCTTCTCATCAAGATAAACTCCAGCCCGTCGACATAGCTCTATAATAAGCACTGGGAATGGCAGGGACGTCTGGCGCTGTTTGGCCCTCATGGCCATCTCCTGCTCTATAATCGATCCCAAGTTGAGCCACTTTCTAACGATGATGGATCCGAGACAGGCCGCCTTTGGATGGCAGAGAATGGACTCATTCTATGAAGGCATGATTGAGCTGCTGATGAACCTGAACCAATATCGGGCTGCTATATTCAAATCTTTCTTCTCAATAGGGTCTCCGGCCTCAATCCACCTCGGGGTGGTGTCAGAAATAAGGGGATCCAGCCAGCCCTTTAGGTCATCCAGAGTCTGTGCTATAGTCATGCCCTCATAATCATGCTCAAACCCTGTAGCTCTGTCAAGGACAACATTGATATGATCGCTGCTGCATCCCACTGTCTTCCCCTGAACTACCACGGACTCCACCGGTCTGAAGGCACTAGCCTTCTTCTTCCCCTGGGGTACTAGATCACCGTATGTCGTATAGAACTCTCGAACCCAGGTGGGAATATAGGGGCCACGGGGCCTGGTGAATATGTCGAACATGTGGTACCGGAGTGTATCCCACACAAGAGGGTACTTGTCTATCACTCCATCCGTGGATAAGCGTTTCTCTTCAAGAATGGTCCTCAATCCCTATGCCTTTAGCCTGTTGAGTAACCGGGGAGGAGGACCCTAAACTGGTGGTGCTGGAACAACCGTCTGTACCGGAGCTGGCACTGTATCATCAGCAGGGGGGGTAGACTCTGGGATCCTAGACGGATCTTGGCGAACCCTTGCACGAATATCTGCTTACCGGGAGTGAAGTGACTGCTCATCCTCAAGCTCAGAGAATGAGGCCTGAGACTCAAAAGAATCCCCATCACTGCCGGAGTTGTGCTCCGATCTCTCAACTACGGGCTCTTTTCCCTTGCTCTTGCCTCCCTTCGGAGGTGCTTTCTTGCTTTTTTTGGAGGAAGCAGCAGCTCCCTCAATGATTACAATGCCCCGTGCTAGTTTGCGGGGCGGCATTCCACTTTCATCCCAATTGGTCCTAGCCATATCTGCAAAACACATCGAAAAGAGTTCAAAAATTTTAAAGAAAAGTTGGAAAGTTCAGGTTGCAGAAAGACTCGCCGAACCAATCGGTGAGTCGCTGATTCACTTTGGCGAGCCAGATTGGGATCGCCGAAAGGATCTGCTTGAAAAACTCCCAGAAAAATGAAAGGTCGGCGATGTGCAGGGCCCTTCGGCGAATCGCCGACAGCACTCGGCGACCTCAGACTAGCTCGTTGAACTTAACAGTGTGTTTTAGGGGTTAGGGGAGCAGAAAGGGCGATCAAGGGAAACTTTCGTCGAGTCGTCGAGTCGTCGAGTGAACTCGGCGAGCTTAGGCTTCCCGCCGAAATTTACAGACTCTAACTTAGCCAAAATACGAAATTAAAGGTGATCAAGGGGGACGTTGGCGAACCGCCGAACGGTTCGGCGAGCTCGCCAAATTGCCCAACGTGCCAAATTTCAACCCTGTTTCCCAAAATCAAGCCCGCAGCCCCCGAAAACAAAATCAATCACACACATTATGAAATTCACACAAGACCCATAAGACCCATGCCTCTGGGGTACTCAGACTTCCCCCGATTGGCCAATATTGGTCATTTGATGACTTTTTCCCTTAAGATGACATCAACCGCTCTATCATTGGGCAAATTACGTCATTTGGCACAATTTGGGGGTTACTCAGACTTCACCCAACAAGACCCAACATACATTAACCACAACCCAACAATTTATGATCAATTTTAACTCACAAAACTTGAGGAATCATCATTTTAAGCAAAATAGGCACAATTTCGAAATACAAAATCGGCAATACAACACATCAAAACACGATTCAAACACAGGCCCAGCACACAACAACAAAATTTTACCAAATGCATTCGAGTTCAACTTCTACACTAGACTTCGGGGTTCGAAAAACCAACCTTTAATGCCGAATGAAGAATTTGAAATGCTAGGCGGCAATGTAATCCAAATCCAAACACGAGATCAAAGAACAAAAAGTGATAACAATAGGAAAATATGGAAATCTAGAGTGCGGGTGAGAGAGTACGGGGTTTGAAACGAGAGAATGCGAAGGATTTTTAATTTTTAAACCGTTTGGCCTTTTAAAACCTTTCAGTTCGCGGCCCTTTCGGCGGTATTAGACGACCACACCGAACCACTCGGTGATGCGCCGAGTGGTGACTTTCCTCGCCGAGTTTTACAGGACCTCTAGTTAATTTGGGTGTCTAAAAGGTGGACAAAATCGGGCTCGCCGACCTATTCGGTGAGTCACCGATTCAGCTATTGGCCCGCTGAGTTTTACAGACTCCCACTTCAGATTTTATTGGGTCCAACGGCGGTCCAAGTCGGGCTCCCCGACCTCTTCGGTGAGTCACCGACTGGACTCTTGGCTCGCCAACCTGCACATTCTCAAACACACTCCACTTTTCAACCTGCACAATCAACACCTGTTATTCAAACACAAAGCATTAAAAATTTGGGTTACCTCCCAAGAAGTGTCTTAGTTAACATCGTGGCATGACGCAAATACCCATTCAAGCTTCATTTTTGGGGTTTTCTATAAGATCACTAGGCAACCCCCCTAGTTGTCTTGGGTTTAGATGAGATGAAATTTGACCCATTTGGGTCTCCAGCTGCTTGATAAAGACTGAGTGAAAGGTCACCGTTTGGTTGAGAGTCGAAACGTCCTCTTTCATCTCTTTCAGCACTTTGTCGGAGCTTTCAATTTTGGTGAGAATGTATGAAAGCATATCTTCTATCCGACCACCCTCAGAATCCTTGAGCTTCTGATGCTTATGAGGAGGAACATACCTATCATTCTCCCCCTCTCTTTCTTTCCAACCTTTATTTCCACTCGTCCTTGGGTAGATTGCACGATCACCTCTTCCTTGGTCGACTAGGAAGTTTACTTCCTCATTGTATAACACTTCAAATTCCCTAACACTTTTGGCTAAGATACCCAGCTGGGTCATCATTATTGTTATGCTTTGGTCTCTCTCTTGATCCTTTTCGATTTGTGCTTGTGTCGTTTTACAAGTAAGAGGAGAGACTTGTTCTTTGTGAGTATACCATGCCATGCAGCTCTTAGTCATGCAATCAAGGAGTTGGGACGCTATTGCATAGGGTTGTTGCATTATACCACCTGGTTAAAGTTGATCAACCGCTCCTTTGTTTACCAAGTCAAGGCCTCTATAGAAACATTCCAGCAGCACCTTATCTGGAATTCCATGAGTCGGGCACTGAAGCACCAGTTCATTAAATCTTAGCCATGTCTCATGGATTTGTTCGCCCTCCGATTGCTTGAAACTTTGGATACCATCCCTCAATATCATCATCTGCAACGGAGAAAAGAATCTCACTTGGAACATTGTGATCAGCTCCATCTAAGAAGTGATAGTATCTCTTGGCAACTTAGCCAACCACTTGCTTGCTTCGCCCATAAGAGAAAATGGGAACAACCTCAGCCGGACCGATTCTTGAGATATTTTCTTAAAGGAGAATGGTCCACAGACATCAAAAAAATTCCTAATATGCTCATGGGGATCCTCATGAACCAAACCACCAAACAAACCTTTTAGTTGCAGGAGCTGCAACATGGTGCTCGTGATGTGAAACACAACGTTTCCTTCAGTCGGAGGTAAACGAATGGCACCAACACCACCCATTTGGTTTGGTTCATTGACATCTTTGAGATTGCCGACATCATCTTGGTGGCCCACTTAGCTACCATTACTTCCATTAACGATCATTTCCTCCTCTGTTTTAACAAGAAACACAAAACCAAAAACAAAAATAAGTGGATTCAACTATAACTACAAAGATCACAATTCAACTTCAATAAAAGAATTTTAAACAACACCACTCCCCAGCAGCGGCGCCATTTTGATAAACGTTTCAAGCACACCTCATCCAATTCTAGGTGCGAACAATTGTTATGCAGTATAAAATCCAACAATTGAGTTGGGGTCGAATCCCACAGGGAGCGGTACGTGTTCAAATTCAATTAAGAAGTACAAATGTGACCTAACTAGCTATAGGAATAGATATTATCAGGAAAAAAAACATATCAAATAAAAGGAGTGACAGGAATGTCAAATGGGGGTTTTTGGGTTTTCAAATTATCAACTACAATCAGTCAAATAACAATGAGATAACAGTAAGGAGAGAAATTCTCGGGATGTGATCGATTATAGGTGAAGTTTGATATATGGGTAATTGAAAATACTAGTAAACTGCTAAATATCAGTGGGTAAGCTAGACTATAATTGAAATAGCTTTCTCTCGAACAACTATTCCGCTTCAAGTTATTTCTCTCGAACATCAACAAGCACAACAATTAAGAACAGCCCAAAACCTTAATGCATCTTCTCTCTCAAGCAAGATGGGTAGGAATGGGTTTAGGATTCACTCTCTCGAGCTGAACCCATATCAACCCAATACATATAAATCATTAATCAATAATTTTAGTCCTAAAACCTCTCTCTCGAGCAAGCCAAGAACACTAAAATAGAACTGCATTTGCAACTACAATTCTTAAATTAAACGATAATTAATGATTAAACCCACTTCAAAATAGCATTTAGACTAGTAATTAACAATACCTACGCACTAATTCAACCCATAATCACATGATAACCCCCCAAGAATTGGAGTTTTAGCCGGACATCATAAAAAGATAAAAACTGTTACTGAATCGATTAGCCATCAACTAGGTAAGAGGAATTCAAGCTTTACAATGCACCAATTCGAAGAAAATTAGAAACCCATTTGTGAAATCTCCAAGTTGAGTCTCAAAACCTTCAAGTCTACTAAGAGAACTGTTCTAGACTAAAAAATGGATTCAAAAGATAGATGAAAATCCATAAAAATCAGATGTTCAAAATCCTATTTATAGTTGCCAAAAAAAAGCCACGAAGGGCTCTTCGGCGAAGTAAGTCGGGCTCGCCGAACCACTCGGCGAGCCACCCTTGATCTCTTCCATCTCCCTTTTGCCTTGCCATTAAGCATCCTCAAGGTCTGTAACTTTGGACGATCTATCTTGGCTTCGCGGAACTACTGGTGATCCGCTGACTGCTCCTTTTCATCGCCGACTTGGTTCTTTCCTTCAGGGCAAGGCACACTGAAACTTTAGGCGGTCTGATAGCCACTTGGTGATTCACCAAATGACCTTGGCGATCACCAGGCTTGCCTTTCTTCATTTATTCAGCTTGTTTTGTTCCTTTTTGCCTGTTAGTGTTCTTGCTTTGCTCCTCAATCCATATACCTAAAAATCAAGGCATTAACATCAGTTGATAGCATAAATTATGCATTTGAGGACACTAAATCTATCAAAACAAAGCCCTAAATGAGTCCAAATCTCAGACTTATCAGTATAATACCAGCTTCTGAAATCTCAGCCACATCTTGTGAATCGGCACACCTTCCAACCGTTTAAAACATTGAATACTATCCCTTAGCATCATCATTTTTTACGAGGGAAAGTATCTCACATAGAAAGCTTTGGTAAGCTCATCCCACGAAGTAATGGAATTTCTTGGGAGATCAGCTATCCATTTGGTGGCCTCTCCCATCAAAGAAAATTGAAATAATCGAAGACAGACCGATTCTTGAGAAATATTTTTGAATGAGAACGGTCCACAAACGTCAACGAAATTCTGAATGTGCTCATGGGGATCCTCATGAGCCAGCCCTCCAAACAATCATTTCATTTGTAGGAGCTGAAGCATTGTGCTAGTGACATGAAAAACAGTGTTCCATTCAGCAGGAGGTAGACGTATAACCCTGACACCACCAAATTGGATATGGTCATAAACATCGTTCAAATTCCTTATATCGTCTTGGTGGCCAACTTGGCTACCATTGCTCCTATTCATGCTCATTTCTTCTTCTGTTCAACACAGCCAACACAAAAAGATCACAATTCAAACTTAAATAATATAATTCTAAATAACACCATTCCCCGGCAGCGGCACCATTTTGATTAACGTCTCAAATACACCTCATCCTATTCTAGGTGTAGATGATCATTAACTAGTATAAAACCCAACGAAGAGTTGGGGTCGAACTCACAGGGAGCGGTACATGTTTAAATTCAATTATGAAGTTATAAAGTGGTCTATTTGGTTATAGGAATAGAAATTATTACAAACATGTAAACAAGTCTAAGGGAGTGACAACGAATGTTAGATGGGGGGTTTGGATTTTCAATTATCAGCTACAACACAATCAAACACGAAGGAAATGACAATATAGAGAGGTATTCTCAGGATGAGATTGATTATAGGCAAATTTCACTATACGGGTAATTGAAATTACTAACAAACAGCTAAATATCAATGGGTAAGCTATACTATAAGTGAGATAGTTTTCTCTCGAACAACTACCAACACCTTAATTCATCTACGCTCTCGAGCTAGATAGGTAGAATCGGGTTTAGGATTCACTCTCTCGAGCTGAACCCATCTCAATCCAGTAACTACAATCATCAATTGAAAGCTTTGATTCTAAAACCTCTTTTTCAAGCAAGCCCAGAATTCTAAGTTAGAATTGCATTTGAAATTACAATTCATTGATTAAAACAAAGCTATCAATTAAACCCACTTCAATTAAGCATTTAAATAAGTAAATAACAATACCCATAAGCTAATTCAGCCCATAATCACATGATCACACCCCAAGAATTGGGGTTTTAGCTAAGCATCATAAAAAGATAAAAACAATTACCAACTAGATTAGCCATCAGTTGGGTAACAGTTTCCAAGCCTTTACAATTCTCCAAAGTGATTAAATTCAAAAATCCACTTGCAAATCCTCAAAGTTAAGCTTAGAAATCCTCAAAGTCTACAATAAGAACTGAAAAAACTAAGGGAAAACACTAACTCTCAAACTTGGGGATCAGAACTCCTCAAATTTCCTTTTAAATTCCAATTTATAGTTGCCCACTTTTTGGCCTGAAAGTCCATTCGGCGGAATAAGTCGCGCCTCACTGAGTGGTTCGGCGATCCTCCCTTTGCTCCCTTCCATCGCCTCTTTGCATCGGTCATCAGTCCTCCAGGTCCTGTAACTTTGGGCAATCAAGGTTGCCGTCGCGGAGTCGTTCGGTGAGTCACCGACTGCCCATTTCTGTCACCAACTTGGTTCTTCCCCAGGGCTGGCATGCTGGAACTTTGGGTGAGCTAAAGAGCCACTCGGCGGTGCGCCGAGTGGTCTTGGCGATCACCAAGATCGCTTTTCTTCACTTCTTCAGCTTTTTAGTTCCTTTTTGTCCGGTAATGTCCTTGCCTTGCTCCTTAGCCTTTATAGCTACAAATCAACACTTTAACATCAGTTTAGAGTATAAAATAGGCATTTGAGAAAACTTATACTATCAAAACAAAGCCCTAAATGAGTTGAAATCTCAGACTCATCAGTAACCGAGTTGAATTGAACAATGGTGTAGTGTTAGTTGCATCAGAATTGTTAACTGAGGGTGCCATTGGTGGTGAGTGGGTAATAAGGAACTTAGAACTCTATTAGGAGAAGAAAAGCTCTAGATACCATATAAAGGTTTGAGATATAGAAGAGAAAGATATTTTTATTCACGTATAACCATCTCTTTAAATAGAGCCAATACAAAAACTAATAAAGTACAATACCAACAGAAACTTAGATTACAGGAAACTATTAAAGTCCAAAATAGTAAAGATGACTAACTACGCATATTATCATATGGCTGAAATACAGGAAACTAATAACAGACTCCTAAACAAAAGGGTAACATCTATTATCTCTTAATAAAAAGCAAGTGGGTGACCAACTTTCAAGGTTGGAAGAGGAAGGGAGAGAATAAGAGGGTGTTGTAATAAATGATAACTTTTCGGATGAGCGTATCGTAGCTGTCTTTCATGATTTAATGCCATGGTTTGCTTATGTAGCGAATTTCTTTGCAAGGAATGTAATGTTCGGAGACCTCAATTTGCACCAACAAATTAAATCTCATTTCGAAGCTAAGAATTTCTTTTTGGAAAAGTCATACCTATTTAGGGTATGTATCAATGGTGTCATTTGCCGATGTATCTCTAAAATAGAAATGATACCAATTTTAGAGGCTTGTTACTTATCTCATGTTAAATGACACGATGGAGGAACTCGAAGAACAACCAAAGTGTTTGATGAGTAGCTAAATCGTTATCTAGGGGTATGTGTTTGATAGGGGTGTCAGATCCCGAACGGGTAATGATTAATCGGCTTTAATGTTGATTATATTGCATGGATCTATTGTTGTCTTAGAGTTTTAATCTAAAATTCAATAGTTTCAAACATTTGTTGAGTTCTCTAATACCATTTCGGCATGGGAAAGCTAAATAGATTCGGGGTATGACTCAATAGTGAGGACATGATTAAATTACATCATGGATTTTAGCCAGGGATAGGATAATATGAGTTGTTTCACATTTAATGATATGAGCTTGGGATAATATATCTACTCAAACAATATTTGTTGTTTTGTTTAATAGGGTTTTGGAGTTTGGAAAAATCCGAGGGACATATGCTTGATAGTTTGTGAGAATATAAAAGTGTAGCCTAGACAAAACACTATCCATGTATCAACCAATGTTATTTGTTTAATCTTTACCTATTTGAGTTGAAACCCCAATAGCTATGCACACACCCTAGTCCTTTCCAATCTTGTTGGATCTTATTTGTGTTGATTCCCTGTTTTGTTGCTTAACTTTGATGAATGTTTAGTTGTCTGTTAAAACCCCCATATATATCATATATCATCATATCATATCATATATTTATATTAAAAGTAGGAAGATCCAAAGTCTAAAGTTGAATTACGAAAATGCCCTTCAAGTTTCTTAATTAAATATAAAAATGACAGCTAAGTTGACCAAATACATTGTTAAAGGCTATAATTTATCATCTTCCACTACTTAATGAGGTTTACTCGTGGGTCCTTTTAGCTTCTGTTGTTACAGTACTCTTTTATTAGCATTCCTTTCATTTTTGGTTTATCCTTTTATAAATTGAACAAGAAAATATTAGTCCTCTTATTTTTTGTGTTTCATCCTCTTGTTTTACTTATTTTTTTATTTGTTGATTCCTTCTTTTCTAATTAATATATTGTTTTGTTTAGATCTTCTCATTTTGTATCATATGATGGCAAGTATATCTTACCACTTTTTATGTGGATTGACTAGCTGTTACAAATGTATTTTCTTTAATTTTCATTCTTTTTTTTAATCTTTTAAAAATTTCTTACCTTAATTTCTTTTAAGTTAGAGTTTTTGATAAATCAATTAAATATATATTGTTGGATGGAAATTCTTTTTTTCATGCTCAAATATTTATTCATTCATGTATATATAAATGATTATTGTTTTGACTTTCATTCATTACTAGCTAGCAATCTTAAATTTACTAATTGGATAGTAATGAAGAACATGCCAATTTTATTCCAAGACTCTACAACAGCAAAGCGGTATCAAATTTTGTTAATATATTTCAGTTGTATATAATAGTTACAACGGATCGATCATAAAGGCGTCACACAAAAATGATCGTATTTGTGTCCATAATAGTGAAGCAGATAATCTGGAAACCCATAGAGTGGATTGGGTACATATCTTTACTTCTTTGGGAGTTCATTCTAACATTTTCTCTTGCAATGAGAGTTTTCTTATGTATCTCTAAAATCTTGTATAAAATGGTATGATGGACAAGAAGGTCCTAAAACATTTATAAGTGTTATTATACATTGAGATGGATGCATACTAATAAACCTGTAGACGAGTGAGTAACAATTTTCCTATCAAATCAGATAAAAAAATTCATTTCCTATTACTTTTCGTTTGAGTTTTGTTATTTTTATAGTTGTTTCTTTTATTTTTAATGAATTGATTGTCAAATCTAGATAATATCTTGAAATATTAAGAGTCTAAGCAATTTTGGGATATGTTATTCATATTTTTCTTATTTCTTGATTTGTTATTGTATAAAATGAATTATTATTTTTTTTATATTTTTTACGCTACGCTACAAATCTTTATTTAATCATAAAAGTCATAGTTATTATTTCAAAAAGAGGAAATATATCAAATCCCCCTCTAAACTTGGCTGCAAAACTTACTTTAATACTTTAATTACATGGGCGTTCAAATACCCCCTAAATAACTTTGAAGTGAATTAAATACTCCCTTAATGGCTGATGTGGCAACTACAAAAAAAATAGCGCGTAAAAAATTAAAAATTAAAGAGAAAAAAAATTGGATTACTTTTATTTTCTTTTCAGCCAATAATAATTTTTCTCTTCATCTTCCTCACACTCCACCACCCCACCACCCCTATCAACCAACAGCCCTAGCCCTTTTTCTTCCTCACACTCCACCACCCCTTGCCACCTTAAGCCATCACATGCACTACTTCCTCATTTTATTTTTTTGAACGCCCCACTTTCTTTCTTTTTTCTTCGAAATCCTTCACCCTCACTCTATTTCTCCTTCTTTGAACCCTCCATCCGCACCCATCTTTCTCCTTTTTTTCGAACTCCGTTGTATCAATAACCATCTGCCTCATCCCTTTCATCTTCTTCTTATTCTTCGACGAACCTCTTTCTCCCCTTCTTTCTCCTTCTTTTTGGAACACTCATACCCCCATTTATTTTCCATCAGTAAATGAGAATAATTTCAAATTATTCTCACTTATTCTCAGATGTGATGAACAACGAAAAAAATGAAAAAAACCAACAAATTATTCTTGCTTCAAGATCACTATTTATGGATGTGTTTATTGATTTGATGAACTTAAAGCTTTTTTTAGTGAAAAATTTATAATTTTTTATCTCAAATTAAATTTTTAGTTGTTACTATGTATTTAGTTTGATAATGTGGCTTAAAGATTGAATGTTTTTAGTGAAAATAATCTTGAGAATTTTGGATCTGTGGAGTTTGATCTCTTTCGAGAATTTTTACTTTTTATTTTTCTTTTTTATAATATTGGATTAATTTTCTTTTTCTTTTTTCCTTTCTAAAATTGTGAATTAAGAAAAAAAAAACTCAAAATTTAAATAATTATCAATGTTGCAGTGATGTGATACTGACGTGTCGATGACATGGCGCGTGTGGAATGCACTTGTCATCATGAGACTGGCCTTATAAACTTAGGGTGGATTTAAATTCACTTGAAATGAAATTAGGGGGATAAATAATGATATGTAAAGTTAAAGTCCTAAAGTAAATTTTGTCGTCAAGTTTTATGTGTTTTCTCTTTCTAAAATGAATTTGTGATCTCTCTTTATTTTTCCTGTGTTACGTTTTGTAGTAAGCTTTTTACACTTTCAATGTATTTGTTCACTCTTTCCTAAAAAGGTTTTTTTTTTACCGCAGGGCGAAATATCTTTCTCTTAATGAGTAAGAAAGAAATGTCATCAACATGTTAATAAGAACCCTTATTAATTAATTAATTAATCTATATAAATATATAAAGTTGGAAAAAAAAACGCTAATGTGGCATGCTTCATTGACCTCTATTACTATTTATCTATTTTCTTAGAATTTTGATTTTTTTCTTTTATTTTTTCTTCAAAAAAACTTCTTAAACAGTTACTCTCTTTCCTTATTATTAGCATTTTTTACAGTTACCGTTACTATTAAAATAAATTATGTAATGGCTAAGAATATAGTGGTGCAAACTGCATATAATTATAACACGTAATTTCTCCAATTAAATTATTGTTAAATATTATAGGAATTAAAACATTGATTAATTAACTCCATACAAATGACAGTAACGTTAATTTACTTTTATTACAAATAAATGGTAGTTTAATTTGACAATATATTTAAAACTAAATTAGCAATAGGACGTTTTTCTAATCCAACATAACTGATTATCTACAAATTAGCAGTCATTAGAAAAGTTTAATTTTTTTAATAATTGCAACATTAATGATTATATTTAATTTCTAATAGCTATTTAAATTCTTTTAATCCTCACTATTTTCCTAAGCATATTCTCTCTACAGCTAATTAAATTCCTTCCAAGGCTTAAAGGTACATATTAATTCTCTATCTCATTAACAACTTTCCTCTTTCATTTCACATATGTAAACAGTTGCTAGGCTCTTTGATCTCTCTTCCTTTTTGAGATCATCTCTAACTGCAGATGCCAAATTGTGGAGTGATATTCGGCTAAAAGTTTATATTTATATTACGTTATTGGCAAATAATAACTTATTGATTTATATTCTATGCATAATTGTATTGTTAGATTATTATTTTAAGTGTTTTGAGGATATTATGAATTTTACATATGTACAGAAAATGTATCAAATGAGCATGATCGAAAAAGAGGTGATTCTGGCTCCTTTTGAAATAAAGGAATAACGATTGAAGGATAACTAGGTCCTTGCCTCACGAGACACACATGTGAAGAAAATAACAAGAGATTTTAAAGTTGATTAAACTTGCCACTGGTCCTCTTGAAGTACAAGCCAAAAAAGATTATCTCAATGAATTTGGATTAATTATTTGATTTTTAATGAGGAAAGAATATGTGAATTTTGATCCATTTTTTGATTTAGTACATGTATCAATTATTTGTTAATATATGGCTTCCAAGTTCCAACTAATTATAGTCTCCTTGTGAATTATCATTATTTTATTTATTTTAAAATTTTCATCATTGAAATGATCTAATTGTCCATTCTTCATAAATATAATAGAAATTTGTTTTATTGAGAAATACATATTTTTACAAATTATACTAAGAATGTCTAAGATTTTTCTTCTATTATTTGAATTAATTAAATTGTTCCAATTCATATAAATGTTGAAATAGTATGAGGATTTTAAAAATATGATTTTGCGAATAATTTGTGTTAAAACAAAAAATAATTTATGAAGTAGTAATATTTTTGCTTATTTGTCTCAATTACTCCAAAATCCAAATATCATATTCTATTCTGTTTTTTTTTTCTTCTTTTTTAATTTCTAAAGTTTGACCACGAATAGCAAGGAGGAGCCGTAGGTGTTTGGACGGGCCGTATGTGGCATTCGTAGAACTGATCTAGACTTTGTGAAATTGTTTTTTAAGTTAACGACTACGGATGGCGTCTATAGACCGTAGAAAGTTTGACGACTTGTAGAATGATCTCGTGAAAGTAAGGTGAATTTTGGGTTTCTGAAGTTTGTTTCTACGGTTGACCAGTACGGACAGTAGATGTCCTACGGACCGTAGGTCCAAACCATAGAAGCCATCTCACAATTTTTTTAATGGGTATTTGGGTCTTTTCCTATGCATTTAATATCTATACTAAGTCATTTTGACCCTATTTCTAAGACCCATAACTACCTTCAACCCCTAAATCTACCCAAACCCTCTCATTCTTTCAAATTCCTAAATCCCATCCAAATCCATCCCCTACAAATCCTCTGAAGCTTTAAGGGAGAAATCTAGGGTTCAAGATTTAAGTCACATTTTTTCTCCATTTCGTTTGGGATTATATTGTCAAGGTATGTGAGAATTCACAAATAGATTTCATTCATCCACTAGGTCCCAAAAGATCTCAATTCTCCAAATTTAATTTCATCAAAATTGATTAGATTTTCATTCGATTCTCCATGGGTCTTAATTGTTATGATTTAATTATTTGATTTTAGTCTTCTTATAAATAATTAGAATATAAATATATAATTTATCTAAAGTAAAGTATCAGTGGATTGTTTGATCAGCTTTGCTTCAACACATAAAAAAATAGTTCATGTAATGTATCACTAACTTTTTTAATGTTTGTAGGTTGTTGCACCGTCTGAATTTATTTTTTCAGTTTATGAAGCTAGACTAAGATACATTGTTTGCCTTGAGCAAAAAATATGTAATTGTGGGAGATTTCAACTTGACGAGATACCTTATGCATATGCAATTGTTGTTTTAAAGAGAAATAATGATACAGATATGCATCCCTACTGCTCTGATTACTACAAACCGAATGTATTAGAAAACACATATGAAGTTTCAATGATTCCAACGCCTGAAAGGGAAGATTGATCGATTTTGAAAAATATTTTAGATGAAACTTTGTTGTGACGTATATGCAAAAATATTCTTAGACGATCAAGGAACCCAAGGAAAAAAAACCCAGATGAAAAGATAACAACCAACACTATTGTGGGCATTGTGGACAAGAAGGTCACAATCGACGAACTTGTACTTTCTTTCCCAAAGAGAAGTCAAACAGTTTTTTTAGAATACATTCATGTTCTTGTCGAATAATTCATCATTTATAGATTTCCCACTGTTATAATAATTTACACTACATTGTATTGTTAGCTTATGAATTTCTGATACAACAAATTGGATGTTACTATTCAATATAAAAAGGGCATCTTACATAAATCTCACTACTTTAGATTCAAATTACTAGAATTCTCGATAGTTTGTAATATTACATTTTATACCATATTTTGACCTTGAGATACATGTATCATTAATGGCGAGATACATTTATCCAGTAGCTTTTAGAGCCGAAATACACAATTTATTAATTTGAATTAAAGGGGGTGTAACTTATTTCCTTAATTACAGAATTAATTGCTGATCAAATAACAACCCAAAAGATTTACAGGATCCTTGAATATCAATTATAATAAGTTTTTCTAAAATAACGAAATCATAAACCCAAGTAATTTTTTATTGTACTCTTCATCTTCTTCATCGGTTCCTTCCTTTGTATTTGAAAGTTTTATTGTTTTTCTTCCAAATGATCAATCACAGTATTGTTGAGGCACTTCCTTACAGTTGTCCACCTGAATCCTATGCCAATTTCTAAAAGGTGGATGATGCATCTCGCCATTAATGATACATGAATCTCGAGCATGTATTTTCCAACCTAATTTGTAAAAATTTATACAATTGAACTTTAGAGAAACATGAACTTTATCTCAGATACATGTATCAATATGTATCTCAACTTTAAAAACTGTTGGATACATGTATTTTCCCATTGATGATACATGTATCTCGAGAATGTATCTCGCAGCCTAATTAGTAAAAGTTTATTCAATCAAACTTTAGAGAAATCTCAAAGCCCCGATCTCTATAGTAAGTTCAAAAAAGGTGACATGTCGAGAACGGTGGAATCGTAACTTTAGAGAAGTATGTATCAATTTATATGTATCTAGTATTAATTTGATGTATCAAATATCAATTTTATACTTTATATCCAAAAATATGTATCTCAAATATATATATCCAAGTACATGTATCTCGTTATCCTTCTTCTTCTAGTCAAATTTCTTACTCATCTTCACTTGATACCATTTTTAAGGTTGGTCGAATATAGCTTCGATTAGCTTTGATTGTAGTCATATCTTGACTAAATGCTTTATGATATAGTTCTTGTTCTACTATGGTTTTGCTGATTATTTTGTTTATGTCGATTTTAATTGTTCTTAAGTGCTTGATATCTTGTGTCCTTAAGTATAGATCTAATCTTGTTTTTATTAGGCTCTGTAGTGTATCTATTTGTTCTTTTATTTCTATCCATTGTTGTAAGTATTCTTGATTTATCATTTTATATTATACTAAATGCCATTAGGTAGTATTCTTCTTTCAGTGTTCTAAGTCTCTTTATTTCTTTAATATTATTTGTAATATATTCTAAATATTCTATATCCTGTTTTTTGATATATTCACCTATGTTTTCTTGGATGAGTTTTTGTAATAAATCTATAGATTTCATTGTTTCTGACCAATATTTTAGATATTCGTGGTTAATCATTGGTCTTGGTAAATATCTAAATCGTATAAGCATATATTTTGATAATCTTCTTCACTTATAGTTAATTCTGTCCATCCTTGTGTCACCTCTTCTATTATTTCGAAGGTTAGTAGTTTTTCATAGATTATATTTCTGACATCTTTATTAAGTCCTTTCATCATGTATAATATTACTATCTTATATTCGTAGTTATCATCTAGCAGGTAAGTATGAGTCATAATTTATTAACTGTGTTTTAATAATTATATTCCCTCTAACCTCTTATGTCTATCATGTTATTCATTATTTTATAATAAGTTATTAAGAACAAAATTTTTGTCACTACCATGATTATATTGCTTCAATCGTTTTACCCTAACAGCGCCTCAACATAGGATACTCCCCTTTCACGGCCTCATGCCTTAATGGTTTCTCCTTTAGGATGGCATAGTCTGGGCCTAAACTATTCTTAGCATACATCTCATGGCAAACTTACTCAAATTATTCTTTATAACAGTACTATAGAATAATAAAATTCATGATATTCAAGAGATTATTAGGAATATAAGAAATTAGTTACACATATTTATAAATAAATATACCTCATTTTGTAGTTCTCCAGA